>SCDY01000633.1:469-93090 GCA_004143825.1 Drosophila micromelanica
AAAATCATGTTTAATGTGGTTTTTTATGCTAATTATGATAAATGCAATCGATTAAAATCATAAACTCGCAATTCTAAATTTTGAAAAAAATTTTTTTTTGAAAATTCATAAGGTGGGACCCAATGATTTTTTATTAAAAAAATCAAAACAAATTTTTTTTAAAGACGCATATATTTTAAATGTAGAATCAATCTATAGGACAATTATAACAAAAATGCCTACAAATGTAAAAATCTGAATGAATTACACCAACAAAGTAGAACTTTAAATTCCTTTCGGAATTAAATTTAAATTTGTGAAGTACCTAACTTAACTGGATGATTATATAGTTTGCGCTGACTTCATACTCTGTGCGAGAACCCATTCGGTTGTTTAATCTACACATCAAATTTCATTTCGTTTCAAAATTTGTAGTGATTTTTCGGGTGAATAAACACAAAAAACCAAAATAGAAAACTAACCAAAATAAAGAATGGGCCCAGTTAAGAAATTGCTAACGAGAGTTACCCGAATGGGGGCAATCCGTGTGATCAGCCAACCAGCTGCACCGATCATCAAGAACGAGCTGACCAGGTCAACGCTGCAGCAGCAGGCGCAGCGTCGCTACGTCCAGCGGATGGATCAGTACCGCCGAAAGACGACCGCGTGGCAATCAATGCGCGAGTTCTTTATGCACCCGCTGACCTGGGATCGCAACAATGGCTATCTGAATGTGGTGCTGGCACTGGCGATCTTTAGCTTCGTCTTCCTCCAATCGTGCTCACCCTGCCCAGAGGATAGGGTGCCGCAGACCAAGAGCAAAGATTAATCAAACGAGAAACTTACCCGAATTGCAGACACAGACGAGACCCGAATTGGTCGAATGGCATTTGGCATTCATATCGCATAGGGTCGGGTTGTTCAGGCAGTTCTGCTCCTCGATGCACACGTAACCATCGCCATGATAGCCAGCATTGCATTGGCACGTGTAGTTGGCGGGATCTCTGCGCAGGGAGAGTAGAAAAGAGGAGATCAGCTGTGGCATCGATGGGAGCAGGTGTAACTCACTCGGTGGGCTCACAGGTGGCGTGAATGCCGCAATTATTGCGCAAATTACAGGGTATGGGTATGCTAACACAACCGGCCAGCGCATCGCCCTGATAACCATCGATGCAGTCGCAATACTGAACGCCCAGCCTGCCATCCCACTTGCAGATGGCATGCGAGCCGCAGAAGGTGGCGCCACAGCGTCCGGTGGGCACACAGCGATCGCTGCCATCCCGCTCGAAGGCGTCGTTGCACTGACAGACGCCACTGTCACAGAACGCATTCTCGCCGCACTGCTCGGCGGCCTCGCACTCCGGCGCCAGCTGGCAGCGATGGCCATCTCCCGTGTAGCCGCGCTGGCAGACGCACTCGGACTTGCCCAGCTGATCGTTGTAGATGCACGTGGCGTGGTCGTCGCATATATCCGGTTTCTAAAGTGATTGGGATAAATAATTGAATGAATTGGAATCCTTGTTCGATGCACTTACGATCGCGCAGGATTCTTCGATGGGATCGCACTGGTAGCCGTCGCCGCTGTAGCCCGCATTGCAGGTGCAAATGTGACGCATTCCGCTCTCCCACCAGACGCACTTGGCATCGATGTGACAATTGGCGTCCACATCGCAGGGCAGCAGCTCATCGTTGTTGTCCACCTCGTAGCCACCGGCATAGGCACAGATGCGGCTGTCCTCGCTCAGCTCGTAGCCCTCGGGACAGGTGCATTCACCCAGGAAATTGCATTTCGGCTCCAGCTCGTGCTCGTCGAGCAATATGGGCACACAGCGTCCGTGCTCGAAGACCTCGTCATGGCCGCAGATATTCGCACAGGTGTAGCCATTGCCGGAGAAGCCCTCACGGCAGCTGCAACGTCCCTCGTAACAGTTCGCATCCGGCGAGCAATTCTGAAATAAAAACAGTCCCAAGTTTATTTCTGTGAAACATAATCCTTCAAAAACAAATTAACAATATATGAAATAGTAATTTCTGGTCAAGACTCAAATTTATGGTTCAGGATATTATTTGTATACATGATATGATAAGAATACCCCTAGCTATGATACAAAAATTAATTACAGAGATCCTTGCTTAAAAGAAAAATAAAATATTTCTTTTGTTTTATCTGCTTAAGATTTGGTCTAATTTGGAAACATAGAAAAGACCAAAAACCAAACTGATAAGCAAGCATAAATAATAAGAAAAACATTAAAAAGTGTGTTCAACTCTTGATAAATGAATTTAACAAGTATTTCAGTTTTCTTTGAACTGAAAAATTGAATTTGGTTCGGGTTCGAGTCCTCGGTATATATAATTTTATAAGCTTAATTTAGACCGAAGATTGAATTGATTAATGAATAAAAAATCAAATCAAATCATAAATTGAACCCATCGTACAATTAAGTAAATTACTTGGAATCTAATGTTGTCACTTACATAGCACTCATCCAAATGCTGTCCCTGATTGCCCTGATTGTCCTGGTTATCCGGACGGTAGTCATCGGGCTGATGGTCCTCCTCTGGCTGCTGTTGCTCCTCCCCGGGTTGGCTCTGTGAGCCACTGTCCACTGTGGGCTCGGAGGGAGTGGAGTACTCAATGTTGTCGGCCGAATTGTTGCGCAGACAGCGATGTCCGTTGCCCTCGTAACCCTCCAGGCAGACGCAGCTGAAGCCGCCCTCGTTGTTGGAGCAGAGAGCGTTCGGATCGCAGACATGGGTGCCCAAGGCGCACTCGTCCAAATCGATGCACAGCTCCGCGCCGCTCTCGTCCAGCTGGGCGGCATAGCCATGTCGGCAGTCACAGCGATAGGTGTCCTCATACGGCACACAGACCGCATTCTCGCCGCACTCGACGCTCTCCTCGGTGCAGGCATTCGACTCGGCGTCGACGCCCACCTTGCTGAAGGTGCTGGTGCGCAGCGCCTGGTCGCGTTCGAAGTAGTCGAGCGCGATCTTGGAGACCTTCTGCAGGAAGCTGAGATCGGTGGGATCGGCATCGTCGTCGCGCAGGCAGCTCTGGTAGACAATGCGCTGATCCACCTGGAAGCCAATCACGCGCTGCTCATCGGCCAGCTCCAGCTGGTGGGACTGCACCGAGTGCAGCTCACCCGGACGCACAAACCGATACTCGTCCGTATAATCCGCCAGATGCAGCGCGGCGCTGGGCGAGACACGCGGCACATCGCCCGTCAGCTGGATCTGCACCTGCAGCTGATCCCAGTAGTTGAGACCCTCGAAGCTCTGGTTCACCAGCAGAGACTCGCCCGTCTCGAACTGAACGCGCGAGATGTGCTCGTAGCGGCCGCCCGTCAACTGGTAGCCATTTGCCGCTCCATTGAAGGACTTGGCGAACAGCCAACCGATGGTGGTGAACAGCGGCAGGATCAGACGCAGCTGCGCCGCCTGATCCCCGGTCAGGGGATTGATGGTCGTGTAGCTGCGCGCATCGCTGGTCACCACATACGACTGCAGCTTGGCCTCCTCGTCCAGTGGCTGGCCGTTCAGTGTGCCGGCCAAAGTGCCCGTGACGCGCACAGGCAGATCGTTGGCCAGACAGGAGCGACCGTTGCCATAGAAGCCCGCCTCGCAGACGCAGCAATAGCCCTCGGACTTGTCGTAGCACTGGGCGTGGCTGTCGCACTGGTGCCCGTTGCCGTTGCAGCTGAGCGCGAGGGCGGGCGATTCGGTGCGCGTCTCCAGGTTGTTGGGTGCCTGCACATTCTCGCCGGGATTCAGTGGCGCCACCTGGTAAAGCCAGACGCCGGGCACGCCCAGATTGGTGCTCTCGCTGAGGAAACGCGCCTGCGCAAAAATTGGAAATAAAATATTGAAATTTTACTTGAGTTCTGTATTATATAGGAAAAAGAGAAGCTAAGTCTTAATAAGAAGATAAATTTTTTTTAAATATTAAATATTTTAAATATTTTTTTAACAGTCTTAAATGAAATTGATTTTTTTTATATATTTTTTATTTTGTATATTAATTTTTTAAATTCGTTTTTTTCAAATATTCAAATCTCAAAATTTTTTTAAAAACGAATATATTATCAGACACCTAAGATTGCTCCAGGGTATACAAAATTCAATTGAAATTTTAGCTAGTTTATTGAAAATTGTAACTTACATTCTCGGAACCGGAACCATTCAGATTGTAATAGCGTCCATCCTCGGCGATAAAACCGGCCTGGGCTCTAATGTCGGGCAGACCCTGTTCACCGCCCTCGCCCTGCAGCCAGTTGAGGCCGCCCTCGGGATAGATGAACTGGACGAAGGTTTGCGAGTCGCCGACGATGAGGGCCACCTGGAAGGTGTTCAGTCTGTCCGTCTTCGAGTTGAAGTAGCCCACATTGCGCCACGTGGCCACAATCAGTTGGAGTGCCTCGAATTCGGTTCGCTCGCTGAACGCATAACGCACCAGAAGCTGGGCACGCTCCAAGGATTGGGGATCGCGTGTCTCGAAGAGGGAAATGGAGCTATCGTCGCCGCTGTTGCTGGTGTCCACGTTGGAGTAAAAGGCCGCTATCGAGGGGTACTCGAGGGGAAAGGGCTGATTCAAGTACTCGGTGAACTCCACGTTAAATGTCAAAATGCCATTCGTGTTGATCTGTGTAAACGGAAAACAAGATAAATGGCAGGGAAGTGTTAAATTCGGGATGGGATAGGAACTGAAGTGGGTGCTTGAGAAAAGGAAGTGCATATGGCGCATCAATTAGCCGTTTTTGTGAAGTGCCAACAGGCCACTTAGCATTTAACGGCCAAATGCGCCTGGCGGAAACTAAACAACAACAAATCATTAACAAGCATGCCTCAATGATCATTAGCGAACTCCCTCCATCTTTCACTCTCTCTCTCTCTCTCTCTCTCTCTCTCTCTCTTTTTAATGACTTGCCTAAGTGAGTTCCTTGTCGGCAGCCGCCTCTCTAAAATTAGCACTAGAACAAATAAAAACTCATTTGTGCCGCCGCCAACAATATCCAGCTGCGTGACCTCCTCCTGTTCAGTCTCTTCCTCTTGCTCTTTCACTCCAATTGGAATACTTATGCGCATTTCCAACTCTCATTGAAAACTTGCACAATTTTTATTTTTAACTGCATAGATTTTGCCCAGATAAACAAAAACCACAAAAAAACAAAAATTGTTTTCTAATTTGGAATTTGAAATTTTGGAATTTTGGAATTGGAGCACAGGTGTTTGTAAACTGCCCCACACACTGAAGCACATCTGCTTTGGTGCGCGCTGACAACCGCAGCATAAAACCATTTTCAGCCATTAGCACCACAGATTGCCGCACTTTATCATCGGCTCAGCGGGTTGGAAAATGTGGAAATATTTGCCATATTAAACACATGTAACTACATACTGATAAATCTGAGTATCTGTAAAATGACTGGTTCAGGTATCTAAGAAATTTATTGGCGATTTTTGGTTTTTTTAGAGTCTAATGTTGGAACACATTTTAAATATAAGAAGATATTTTTCGTTTAAAAAAGTGTATTTGTGTATTAATATTTTATTTTCGCCTAAGGTTATTCCATTTTTGAGTGCGACATCATTGGTTCCTAATTCATTCATTATTCATGGACTATTATTTAACCTATATAAAAAAGTGAGATATGTGTTAAATTTTACGTATTTATTTTCGTTTATATCTGATTCGTCAAGAATATATTTTAAATGGCTTTAATTATATTTCCATTTGATCGTTTTTTAAATTTTCAAAAAGTATTTTATTAAAATCATTCCAAAGTTTACTTTTATTCCTAAAATAAATTACTGAAATACATTAACCTCAATTTCCATTTTCAAATTAATCTCAACGCTGCAACCTCAATTTTTTCAATTTCATTTCATTTTACTGGCTTAAAATTTGGACACATCTATTAATAGAGCCCGCCAAAGGGGTATATAAACATTTTTGGGTTCAACAAAAAAAAAAAACACACACACAAATGTGTTTTAGCTGGAAAAAGGCGCTTTGATTATTTCGGGCCAAAAGAATTCTCGAATATTTATGCATTTCTATGGTCATAATAATGCCACACATTTTGTGCCGCGTGCTATTTTTCGACGTCAGACACATAAATTCAGTTAATTAACTAACAAAAATAGGCGACACTTTTGCCGCGACGCTGTGCTAAGAGCTGATCATAATTTCTAGATGCTTAACAAAAAAAAAAAAAAAAAAAGAAAAAAAAAACAGTTAAGGGTTGTGGAAGATTGAATACCCTTACATAAAGTGTTATATATAGGAAAAAGGTTGAGCTTAAAATCAAAATAATAAACGAACTATAGTGATAAATATTTAACATTTGTTTGCTATCAGCTTGCTAAGGAAA
This sequence comes from Drosophila micromelanica, assembly GCA_004143825.1. Classification (NCBI taxonomy): domain Eukaryota; kingdom Metazoa; phylum Arthropoda; class Insecta; order Diptera; family Drosophilidae; genus Drosophila; species Drosophila micromelanica. Next base: position 6,826 of record SCDY01000633.1, read on the forward strand.
CCAAAATAGTTTTAATATATTCAGCTATCCAAAATGGTTTAAGGAACATTTCTTTTTGAACTGAAAATCAAATCGAAGCTTCATGAGAGTCGCTGATCATCCGTAGCTTATTTCAAGTTTCATGACGGATTCAGAATGCTCTCAGTTAGGGTGTTCAACAAAAAAAATGGCTAAAAGTTTGGGTGTTTGCCAAGGCGGCACAGCGACATCGCGAACATCAATGGGTTGACTTGTTGGCTATTTATTGTAGCGTCTGTGCCTACAGATTACTGTTTGCCATGGACCACCCTCATGTATTTTTTATTTCTTGTTGGAATTCGGGTTGAGTGCGTGCGAATTGGTTTTGCGCTGTCCCTGTCGGAGCAGAAATGTATCTGTCAGATACATTTTGTTTTGTGCCCAGCAACCTGTCGTTGATTACACAGTTCTTGTGTCGAAATAGGTTGGCGGTCATATTTTGCCGAAAATAAATGTCAATTTCTGTTGTCTGTCCAAGCTATTAATAAATGCCCCCCACACACGCAAACATATTGGAACCTAGAAACTATAAAACTACACAAATATTTGCATTGATAGACAATTGCTGGCGTTATCGCAGCCGCTTATCAGCGGGCCAAATGCAAAAAATCCATTCAGCAGCCCATTCGGGAGAGACTTTGTTGCAGTCCGTTAACACTTGTACTTACTGTATACACCCATACTTACATAGAGCTGTTCGTATTTCTCGCCATAGAAACTGACGGGCTGCTCCAATTGGAGCACCGCCTGCTCGCTGTTGCCCTTGGCAAGATATTGGATGCTGCCGCTGCCCTCGACATATTCGTAGAGCTCATCGGAGCGCAGGCTGTCCAGGTAATGCTCAAATTGACCGTTGACCTGGCTCAGACCCAGCAGCAGCAGCAGCAGCCACAATTTTTGATAAACGCTTGTCATTGCAAAGTGCAAAGTTTCAATTTTTGGGCTTGTTTGTAATTTTTCTTTTGTATTTGAATTTCTTAAATAGAATTTTAAGAAATTCCTATTTGAATATATATTCCTGCGCGCGTTTCACAATTTTGCGAGCATCATTTTTACACACGCACACACACGCGCCTAGTGTAAGCTAAACACTTGGCCACTCGGTTGGCTTCCAAAAATATCGGATTTAAAAATAACGAGCCGGCAGACAACTGAGTATCTATAGTCTATAGACTATATATATATAAATATATGTGTATATATATTGTTTTTGGAACTGTGTCTTAGAGCGGCGACACCAAACGCCTGGTTGCCCTCTTTGTAGCTTTCGATTTGAATTTGATTCTTCAACCGAGCAAAACGAACCGCGCGCGCTGCCAACAAATTCTTGACTGAATCGCAGCTCTGCTCAGTGGAATGCTCTTCAGTTCGGTTCGGTTCAGTTCGGTTCGACCGAATGTTACACTTAACATACACACACATGTGTTGTGGCTCGCGTTGGCTGGAGTCTTCAGGAGCTCCTAACATGCAACTGCAAAATAGCATCCACAACGAATGCATTCTGTTAGACTCAAATAGAATCCAATGCAGATTCTCTGCAGAGAGCGAAAGTGAAACGCAGGCAGAGGTGAGAGTGGGTGAAAGAATGAGAGAGATCAAGTGAGAGCAAGAGTGAGAGAAAATGAGCTGATCCAAATAGACATCAGATTTTTTTTTATGATTCGCTTGTTTATGACAATTTGCCGTCGCTGTTGACATTTATGTTCCACACGCATTAGGATCAGAAAGAAATATTATTGCAAATAGCTTACAGCAAATTTGAGATAATTTAAAAAAAAAACTTTTACTTTCAAATTACTTTGAAGAACAATTTCCTCAAAACATTAACAAGATCGCATAAGAATATTCTTTACCGTTTTTTTTGTATATTAAAAAAAAATGTGGCATTTAAAAAAAAATGCTTAAAAAATTAAAGAAAAAAAATGTAAAAAAAAATAAAGCTTAAAAATTATACATTTTTATTGATTTAAATTTCCTGCAACTTTTATTTAACTTTAAATAATTATATACTAAATAAAATATTTATTTGATTTGATTTGCCTAATCTATATAACCAGATTTTAACAGTATGTTTAAAATATAACTTGTATTAAAAAAATCAATAAACGAATGTTAATAAAACTTTTTTTAATTATATATTTTTATTGAACAATAAGTATGTAAAAAGTAAAAAGTTCTACATAGCTTAATTTTAAAATAAATTTTGAAAAGTACGAATCTATGATTTATCTATAAGCCCAAACTTTAGGCAGGATATGCGATCAAAGCTCATAAAATTATATAGATCGTTTTTAAGACAAACCATGGGATTGTTTTGCTATTTGTGCTCAAGTCCATTGATGATCTAATGAAAGAGGAGCCTATGTCACAAAAGACCAACCCTTTAAATGGGTTTACTTGTGTTTATAAGACCCCAACATATGTTTAATCAACTGAAGTCTCCTCGGTTCCACCCAGCCTAGGATTACTTAATATTCGAGGTGTGGTTGTCCCGTTGACAACCACAAGACAGACCGATTTTAGGGCGACCCCGAAAAAAGACTATCATTAAAAATCGGTTGTGGGTTGGGCGCGTTCCAATTCCGGCGAACTGAACTTCAGGCGGACACGTGCCGCTCGATTGCCCCGCGCGCTCTGGCTGTGCTCCAGTGCCGCATGCCACCGTGAAGCGCCGCCGACAGCAATCCTCTGGATATCCCCAACTCCCCCCGTTAGGTGCCCCGTTCCGGGCTCTGCTCTGCTCTGTAAAAATAAACAAATGGGAACTTGTGTGGCAGAGACGTCTTTGGGGATAATGATCATTTGCTTGGGCTATTTATGATGTATTTCTCGGTTAATTAGTTGCAGCTGGTTGCAAGGGCAGGACAGAGCAGGAGCAGGGGCGGGGGCAGTTGGTCTGGTCTGGTATGCGTCTTGGTGCAGCGCTTCCGCATGCATTCCCATCGTCAGTCGCATGTCCAACTTCAATTCCAACTCCAAAGTGATTTTCCCTTTAACTATATTTGGCAGCGGGGCGCGCCTGTCACAAACATTTGTATGAATTATATATATATACGTATATGGTAGCTGTGCCGCTTGATCGGTGATGGATGGATGCCTGGCCATCATTAATCTTCCAGGCAGTCGCATGCGTTCCAGGAATTAGAGCAGAACACTGCAACGCCCGGGAACTGCATAAGTAAGGCGGCATAGTTCCAAAGTAAAATCCCAAAAAAAAAGATAAATTAAAAAAAAAAAAATTTTAAAGTAATCTTCACTAATGTAGCTGCAACAACGTTTACTAAATAAATTAAAAACTTAAATAACACTCATAATTAAAAATTGCTCTCTTTTTTTTCAATCATTAAAATTTACGCCCAATTAGTTTCTCCATCCATTTGGACGGATTATAAAAGCACCCGAATTTTTTTTAAAAAACGCATTGAAAATGTTTGCGTTGTGGTTTCAATTGTTGTACGCTTTGTTGTTGTTGGAAGCGGTGGTATCGAAGCCTCAGCTGGACGAGGATTGCGAAATTTATGCAGCTGATACCATGGTGAGATTTATTCGTGCTCCAATTTTATATATATATTCATGAATTTTTAGCACGACTTCTGCTGCGATCTGCATGACGAGACGCCGCAGTTTAGTGACTGTCAAACCGACTGGCATGATAAAATACAACACACCAACGATCAGCAGGAACAGATCTTTATGTTCGTGAGTATTATCAGTGGATGAGTGTCCAAGCGGGGTGCTTAACATTTCAATAAAGAATAGGTCAATTAAATGGAACTGATTAGAAGCAGGGGAATTCTACTAAATATTAAACATTGTTACCGTAGCTTAAACTTAGGGTATATACGTCTATATGTTTAAATTCTATATATATATCTCATAGATGTTGTAGTTACTTTTTAGCGAAACTTTTTCTTCAGTGTGGCTCAGTGATATTTTCTTATGAATTGACAGAATTTATTTAGAGCTGTTTTATATAATGCTTAAATCCAGGCTTATACTAACAAAAATAATAATACAAAAAAAAATTCAAAAATTGACAATAATTTTAAAATTTGTCTGTGAACATATATCTTAATCCAACTTATAAAAAACTTTACAATGCTCTTTAAATACGTAAAAAAATGGAAAGAAACTTTTTCCTTTATCAGATTAAATCTTGCCCAATTTAGCTATAGAATATTATATCTTGAAAAATTCTACTTAACATCATCTGTACAGCTATTAAATCCTCTCTCTTGCAGTGCACGGCGGAATGCACGTACAACAGCACCGGATTTCTGGCCGCCAATCGTCAATCTTTGAACTTGGCTCACGTGCGGCAGCACCTGGAGAACGATCTGGCCGACGCTAAGGACGAGGCCCTGCTCTATGAGACCTACGTCAACTGCGACAAACATGGTGCGTAATCCCAGCGCATTGTCGGTGATTCTGACACTCAATCTAATCCCCGCCAGCTCGCACACTGCTCAGCCACAAGGGCGTCCAGTTGCTGGGCAAGCGCCTGGAACCGTACGGCTGTCATCCGTATCCCGGTCTGGTGCTGGAGTGCGTGGCCAACGAGATGATCCTGAAGTGTCCGCCGGAGCGCTTCCACAAGACGCCGCAATGCCGCGTCGCACGCGAATATTTGCTGCAGTGCAAACAGCATCTGAAATATATGTAAGGACTGCAAAATAGCTGAAATAAATGTCAGTCAAGGGAACAACTTCAGTCGTATAAGCAGCTGCGGGGGTTGCCAATCCAACTTCATCCAGGGATTTGCTGGAGATCCAGGTCAATTTATTGAGCTGCTGGTCAGTTTCTGTTCTTACAAATTTAATCGGTGTCTAACGTTTAGAGTCTACGTACAGGCTAAATTACGCTAGAGACTTAAGTGTAGTTAAATGCTCTTCACCAGATCCCCCTCCAGCTGCAGTGCATCCGACTTTTTTAGCTGCTTGTCGAAGCGCTTGTCAAATTTCTTTGCCTGTTTCTCACTCAGCTCGGAGACGGCCAAGTGTTTTGTGTACTTTTTCAGCAGCTTCTTTTTGAGCTTCTCCTGGAAAATGCCATCGGGCTGCTTGGACACCAGCTTCACCAGCTGTTGTGTCCAATCGAATTCGTTGCTCTCTTCAGCAGCAGCAACAGCAGCTGATTCTGTTGCCTCTGATGCGCCATTCTCCAGCTTGGACTTCTTCTTGGGCGGCGCTTCATCTTCCTGTTTCGCAGAATCGGCCGCCTCCTTGGCTGCCTTGGCCGCCGCCAGCTCCGCCTGCTTGGCCTCCTTCATTTTGTTCAGCTCCTGCTCGAGTATGTCCCAGACCTGGGATGCCTGCTGGCGCGGCATTTTCATGCAATTGCCCACGAAGTTCTCGAACTTGGCCTTCTTGCGCGGCACATTGTCCACGCTCTGCAGCCGCTGGAAGGCGTTCCGCAGCGGCGGCGTCAACTGGTACTCGCTGCTGTCCAGTATGGCGCGTATGATGTCCATCCAGCTCTCCTGCTTCTGGGCGTTCTTGTTCTTCGGCTCCTTGGGCACAAAGCTCTGGTTGGAGTACTTTTGTGCCTCTGAGATGCATTTGGTGTGCGCGACATATTCCTCCCCGTAGAAGTCTTTCAGGCAGTCCATGCACGAGACGTTCTTTGTCTTGCCGCGGCAGCGTGTCTGATAGTGCTTTTCTACGGCCGGCTTTTTAACGGAGTCGCCGCAAATGTTACATGTAAAGAAAACCATTTTTTTCGTAAAGGATTCGCAGCCAAACAAATGAACACGGTGAAATCCACGTGCGGGCTTTATTTACGTTATCGTTAATCGATATTTGCACAGCAATCATCGTTCAGCGTTGCAAACTGTTGTGCCACTGTTGTTTTGATTATACCGCTATCGAATTAACCAACAGCATTGTGAGAATTAGAGGGCTGCCGACGGCTGTTTTCTCTAGAATTCTTTTTAATAAATCCAGAAATTTTATAGCAGTTTCCTCTTTTTATATTCTCGTATTTTATTATCGCCAGCCTTGCGTTTCCGCACAAAACCAACAAGAAATTTTATAACAGTCAGCTTGTGACCGGTTCTCGCTCAGTCTGCAGTTGTGCCATCTCTAGCCGCCCCAACAGCTGATTCACGCACGCTGAACGCGCGATGTGGCTGGCAATGTTGAAATTGCAACGAATCGCGCCGCATGGAACGCTACGCACGCTGACTGAACACCGCCTCAGGATGAGCGGCACAGTGTTGACAGCTGCAAAGGACAATGGTGAGCAAAAGCCGCCGCCCAAATACGAACGCCAGCCAAACGTGCTGCGCAAAAAGCTGGGCTCCGTGGTGCCCGGCTCGGTGAACCTGCAGGTGCTGGGCGCAGGCGCCAACGGTGCACCCGGCGCCGTGTACCTGTTCACCGACCAGTCGCGCTACCTCTTCAACTGCGGCGAGGGCACACAGCGCCTGGCGCACGAGCACAAGACCCGCCTGTCGCGGCTCGAACAGATCTTCGTGACGCGCAACACGTGGACAACTGTGGGCGGGCTGCCCGGCCTGGCGCTGACCATTCAGGATGCGGGCGTGCGCAGTGTGGGCCTGCATGGACCGCCGCAGCTGGACACCATGCTGCAGAGCATGCGGCGCTTTGTGGTGCTCAAGAATCTGCAGATGCAGACGATAGACAGCACGCTGGGCGCCCCGTTCGAGGATTCCATACTCAGCGTGCAGCCGGTGGTGCTGCGCAGCGAGCAGGAACAGCAGCAGCCCGTTCTCAGCTATATATGCAAGCTAAAGCCGCGGCCCGGCGCCCTCAATCTGGTCAAGTGTGTGGAGGCGGGTGTGAAGCCGGGTCCGCTGCTGGGTCAGCTAAAGAACGGACAGGATGTGACGCTGCCCTGCGGGAAAGTGGTGCGTTCCGCGGATGTCACGGAACCCGCCGAAACGGCGCTCTCCTTTGTCTTCATCGATGTGCCCGGCAAGGATTACTTGAACTCCCTCAAGGATCAAGCCGAACAGTACAAACAACTGGCCGCCTCGGAGCTCACTGAGGTGGCGATCGTGGTGCACTTCAGTCCGCCCGAGCTGACGGCTCATGAGGATTATGCCAGCTTCATGGCGCACAATTTCTCGCCCTGCACAAGACACATCTATCTCAACTCGCAGCTGAACTCCTTCTCCGGCTACGCGGCTGCCCATCGCATTCAGTACCAGCTGCATCAGCTGGCGCCGAGCATCTTTCCACTGCTCGCCGAGTCCGCTGAGCTGCAGCAGAGCTGCCAGAGCACCAAACTCAGTCACAGCTTGAAGAAAACCAAGCTGGCGGAGCAGGTGGATCAAGCCGAGGCAAAGGACCAAACGGAAGTGCAACATCAACAGGAGTCGGAGCAGGGAGTCGTTTCGATGACAAACTTCCATTTAAGGCCTAAAAAGGGTAAGTGAAAAGATATCAAACTTATTTATTATACATATAATACATCATATTGCATCATATTATCCAACATTTAATATATATTTTATTTATTTATATGGGGAATGAGATCTTGAGATCTTCCAAGTCAACGATAACTCGGCCTCCATTTTGATTGAAGACTAATCTGAAATAAACACAAATCAAACTTATTTATTATTTATTTAAATTATTATTTTAAAACATAAAATATAATTTTTGGATTTTGCATTTTTGAAATTAACCAATATTTTAAGAAGTTGGTTCGGTTCAAAATTATATTTAATTGAGTTTTTCAGCAATTGTTAGGACTAAAGTTTCGGTTCAGAACTCCTGGATTGACTCGGTTCGGGTCGAAACCGGTTTGCAGTTTTTAATCTGAAATACTAAAAAAATCTGAAAGCTAAAATAATTTTTTTTTGTCAAACTCGAAGGTAGGATTTTTTTTGCACTTGTATTGCAAGTTTTCTTTTGTTCCCTTTTTATTTTCACGAGCGACTCCTCAGACAATATTCGTGTTCCAATCCTGGGCAATTGGATTCACTCATCGCGCATCATTTCTCTTATATCATTGGATCCGGATTACAAACTTAATTACTTAACATAGTAAGCAAATAAACGCAAATCTTTATGCTGCAGGATTGGATCGCACCGTGGAGGCCAAGCTGACACCCGAGGAGTACATCAAGGAGACGCACGCCGTGCCCGGCTTCACAGAGCTGCTAGCGCAGCTCAAGAGCGACACGCAGGATGCGTCGCAGACGGAGAGGAGCAGCAGCAGCTATCCGCGGATCATCTTCCTCGGCACCGGGTCGTGCATACCCAACAAAACGCGCAACGTGAGCTCCGTTCTCATCCAGACCGCCGAGGAGGCCTTCATGTTGTTCGATTGCGGCGAGGGCACCCACGGCCAGATCGTGCGTCTCTTTGGACGGGAGCGTGCGCGGCAGGTGATGCGTCAGCTGCAGGCGGTCTATGTCTCCCACCTGCACGCGGACCACCATATCGGACTCATTGGCCTGCTGCGCGAACGACAGCGATTGGAGCCGGCGGCGGCACCGCTGCTCCTCCTGGCGCCACGCCAGATCGAGCCTTGGCTGCAGTTCTACAATCGTCAAATCGAGCCCATTGCGGATGCCTTTACGCTCGTGGCCAACGGTGAGCTGCTGGAGCAGCCGCTGACCGGCGAGCGCGTTGAACAGCTCGGCATAGCCTCGATTGCCACCTGCCTGGTGCGGCACTGCCCGAACGCCTTTGGCATCAGCCTCACGCTGCTGGCGCAGCACGCGGGGGAGCCCGTCAAGGTCACCTACAGTGGGGACACGATGCCCTGTGCGGATCTCGTGGAGCTGGGCCGCGACTCAACGGTGTTAATACACGAGGCCACCATGGAGGATGACCTCGAGGAGGAGGCGCGCATCAAGACGCACAGCACCATCTCGCAGGCGATACAGCAGGGCCGGGACATGCAGGCCAAGCACATCATTCTCACCCACTTCTCGCAGCGCTACGCCAAGTGCCCGCGGCTGCCCAGCGGCGAGGATATGCAGAACGTGGCCGTTGCCTTCGATAACATGCAGGTCACCGTGGAGGATCTGCAGCACTATCATAAGCTCTACCCGGCTCTGTTGGCCATGTACGCCGAGTACACCGAGGAGCTGGAACAGCGGGCTGTCAAACGGGAGCTGAAACAGGAACGGAAACGGAAATTGGCACAAACGTGATCTTCGTTTATTGCTTATGCGTGGCAGATATCAGGAAAATATTTATAAAATCTGATTGATTTAATATCTGTAGCAAGGTTTATAGTTATAAAAAAGTTTTTATAACATATTTTTGAATATTTTAGTTCTTAAATCATTTTAATAATTTAATAAACACACACTGAATAATTTAAAAAATCACACTAGAGAAGCTTCGTATAAACTAAGCTTTAATAAAAAAACCAAACTTTAATTTTTTAATCAAGATATAAACTATAGTTGCAAATTTTAAATACAAGTTTACAGTTTTAGAAGTGGTAGCTTCGTATAAATTTATTATGAAATAAAGAGCTACATATATTAAAAATGTTGGCTCATTAATAGTTTATATTTATGATCAACAACAAATGTGCCTAATCAAATATATATTTGATGAACAAGTCAATAAACGACAGTACTTTCTCAGATATATGTCACGTGTAAACATTTTCCTACTGTTATTATTAATCTTAATTACAAAAAACCATTGTATTAATTATTAAAAAACGAAATAGAAAACAATTGGTTTTTTTGGTGTTTACTTTATTTACTTAATTCGCATTCGCTTGCAACAGGTGTCTGTGTAATAAACGCTCATAAAATTACAAATTACAAATTTAGTTTTGCATATTCAATACATTATTTAATTGTATAATTATCGCATATTAATTTATTAGCATTGTCGACACAACAGAAGGGCACTTGTTTTTATTGATTTATAATTATTACCCCTTTTTTTTAGTCAATAAACATTTTTTTATTTAAGGCACTTAGAGTTTAAACTTCTTTCAATGGCTCTTCCCCAGTTCATCTCTAATCAAAATTTGTTTTATTATTTTTTTATGATGTGTTTTTTTTTTCAATTTAATTATTTTTTTTTGTTTTTTGGAAATTAGCTGTGACTAGTTAAAATTAGTAGGTAAACGAAAAATATATTTTTAAGTAAAATATATAAGCTTGAACTGAAGTTTTAGTTCAGCTTGTGATATTTCATGGGTATGTGTGTGTGTGTGTGTGTGTGTGTGTGTGTGTGTGTGGGGCTGTGTGGTTCAAACTTCTGGTTAATAATATTTTTGTTTTGTTTTATAAATAAACATAATTTCAACATTTCTTTAAAAATAAATAAATAGTTGTACATTATTTAAATAAAAAGAGAAACACATCGGCAAAGCGGAAAAGCAGCTGATTTTTTTTTTAACAACAATTGAAATTATAATGAATTATAATTCATATAAATAATTAATAATTGCTTTTGCATTGGCTGCCTTCAAGATTATAGAATACAAATTCTTCGTTTGGAGCTGCCAAAGCAAAAAAACAAATATCGTAACGGTTCTAAACACTCCTGCCTAATTTCGAGTTAGGTTTCAGGCACGTTCCACGTAGTTGCCGGGGAATGTGCCAAAGCAGCCCGTGCGCTGCGAGGTGCCCACGAACCAACCATCGTCGCACTTCTCCAGCACGTGCACCAGATCGCCCTCAAAGATCTCCAGCTCATCGGAATTCTGTGGTCTGTACTTGTAAAGCGCGCGATAACTACAATTTTTTACCCATGTACCATAGAAAGTAATTAATAGTTATTTTTTGGGAAAATGTTTTTGATTAGATTTTGGGGCACACTCACGTTAGGGGCTCCGAACTGGTGTCCACATGAAGGGCGTCTGTCTTGTGCAGCGTTCGGGTCTCCTTCAGAATGCCATTCGGCGGATGTGCCCCGTTCTGGGTTAGCGTATTGAACTCGTTGTTGATATTTGTGCGCAACGTGTCCAGATTCGGACGCAGATTCGTGGTGCTCTGGGTGCTGATAACGGTTGTGGTTCTAGCCGCAATATCTTCGGCGCCAATGTCGGTTAAAACCTGAAAAATGCGATAATTAATAAGATTTTATTACCAGATTAATGAAACAATAAAGTAGATAGCCAAAATGAAAGAAACGCTTCGACGAGGTTTAAAAAACAGAAAAGTTTAAAAAGATAGAAAATATGGATAAAAAAATGTATTTAAGAAATATATAATATTTAATGAAAATGAATTAAAAAAAATTAAATAAATAATTCAATAAATATTTAAATATTAGCTTTAAGAGGTACTTAGAAAAAGTTCGTTCTATATATATCAAGAAGAAGGAAAATATATGGAGTTTTGTGGGCCTGATGCAAGCCTAAGATATCTGTGCCTTTATATTTTAGAAAATATGAAGTTTCGTAATTTTAATGTATAATAATCAGGTTGCAACGAGAAACATGTAAAAGGAAACGACCTATTTTGAGATTGCTATTTTCTTGAAATTTTAATTGAAGAGCTAAAAGATAATCTGTTAAGTGATATAATAGGATATGGTTATAAATTTTGTATTTTGTTCTTTTGGATTATAGAGAATCAATAAGAGCCGGAAAACTGGGGAAATATAGAAAACTTAATTTTAAGCTTACCTCCACATAGGAGACCGGGAAAATGCCCTTACGATTCGCTATCTTGCCCTCAAACCAATTGCCATCGACACGTCTTGTCAGGGTCACCAGCTCGCCCTTGTTTAGGGATAGCTCTACGCCGGACTGCGCCTGGAAGTTGTATTTGGCACGCGCCTGGCCCTCGGACGGACGTTTGGCGGGTGTGCGGGCGCCATCCCGACTGACAATCTGACAAAGGGAATAACATCATATTTGAGCAAGGATAAATTAAATATTTTAAACAAAGAATCGCAGACTCACCTCGACATAGCTAGCCGGCAGCAGTCCAATCATCGCATTGTGCTCGCCCTCATACCAATTGGGATCGATCTGCCGCCTTATATAGATGGTGTCGCCCTTGCGGAACGAGAGCTCCCTACCAAAATCAACAAAAGCTTTGTTACAGCTATTACAAATTTGATTTGAAATTTGACTGTTTACTTGGAGGTCTGTCCCTGGAAATTGAAGAGGGCCCTGGCAACGGTTTTGGGCCCCACCAGCGATTTGAGGGTTACGTCTGTGGGGAAGTCATCGTAACGGTTTAGCGCAATGGGTGACTTCTGTGAGGGTGTAAAATTGTCGGTGTGTCGTCGCGAATTCATGTCCTGCAGCTCCTGTAGATACTTGCGTCTGCGCTCCTCCTGATACAATTTCTGCATATGCTCCGCTTGTCGTATGGCTAATTCCTCCTCCGATATGTTCTGCTTGTACTCATGCCTTATCGGTGTCTTGAAGTGTACATTAACATCTGTATCGTAATAACAATTATGAGATTATATATCTAAATATGTGTGCATTTAAGCCAAACATCAAGTAAATGGCCAAAAGCGTTAGCCAAGTTTTAGATTTAACCGAGTATCTGCTTGGGTGTGTTGGTTCTGCCCTGGGCTTGTAGCTTAAAACTTGGCTGATTATTATTATAAACGACGCTAAAAATAATAAACAAACGGGGGAGGGGGCAACTCGTAGGGCAAGTGTAAGACGAGCTAACCGCAAAATATAAAAAAAAATGTCGCCACTGTTATGAAACTGCCTCAGGTCTTATCTGTAACCGTAGCTGTGTATCTGTAACTGTCTATGTACTTGTATCTGCATCTGTGTCTGCTATAGCTACAGCTACAGCTATCTCTATCTTTGCCAATTGGTAAGCAAATAAACAACGTTAACTAGCGCTCGCTTTGAGGGCTGTTGATGAGCGCACGCCTCGCTAAGCAGCAGACAGATAGACAGACCCCTTGCTTGAGATAACCCACCCAACAAAGTCCATTAAAATACGTATAAAATAAGGGGAGACAGTAATACGATTGGCTTTCAAATTGAATAAACTTTTCTCATTGTATCGAAAATAAGCCGCAATTGAAGCTAATGCTCGTTAGTTGCCACTGATAGCTAAATCAGCCGCCAATTGAATCGAAAGTGGTGCCAGCTGGGATTCAGTGGGTGGGTGGTTGCCTCACAGACAGACTGACAGACGGCCAAAGTGGTTGCTGATTCATCACTTTTTAAAGTTGCTTACAGGGAAAGGCTTAACTCAGAGCTGCTTAGCTGCTGATTAGCGTTGAAATTATATGGAAACCATAAATCAAATTAAATTAGGAAGCAATTAAAACGATAAACAAATATACATAAATATTATTCTGAGAAATCGATTTGCATTTGCAATACAATATTTTTGGATATATACATTTTCAGAAATAAAAAAAAAAAACAGGAAATATATTGCAGAATTTAAAGCAAACAAAAAATTGCAGAAAAAATACTTTGCACTTTAATTTAAAAAAGTCATGGCAATTAAAAAAAATAAAACAAAAATAAAAAATTATTTAAAATTTAAAATGTAACAATAATAAATCAAACAAAGTCAGAGTTCATAAAGATTTAGCCTCAAAATCAAAGCTATAACCATGTTGTTTTTAAATGTATAGCTTTAATGTTAAACCATGAAGAAATTAAAATTTAATATACCTTTCGCAAATTAACTTTAGTTTTTATAAACTATGGCCTTTATTATTTTAGATGCTGGAGCACCCTGATAGAAACCCTGAGTTGTGTTTTGCAGTTGTTAAGAAGAAACCCAATAAAAAGCTAAAAATACTTGGTGTGAAAATAAACCTCCAAAAAGACATTTAACTAAAGCGATTTACATGTCCAACAAGACGTATAGCTGCATATAGCTGTAGATATATGTGTATATATATAATGATCTGTATTGGCCTTGTGCCGCATAGTTAGGAGTCTTCTCGTTCATTTGCATTTGACGTGACCGCGTTTCTCATGAACTTGCCAGAGAGTTAATAGAACAACTGATAGGAATGCCAGTTAAACTCAATTAGAAATCAAACAAAGCCACAAAGCGAATTCTAAATGGAATTGCGCAGCAGCCGAGAGATCAAAGATGCCTTCCCCTTACAAACCACAACAAATAAATAGAAATTTTTCTTTTGTGTATTTGTCCAAAGACAATTTCATGGCAACACATTTGTAAGAAAAAGGGGGGGACCTCGAGCTGAGCAACTGCACAAATATTTGTGTTGTTTGTACAATGACAAAATGCTTAAAAAACTATAAACCATAAAGCACAACAACAACAACAACAATACGACAACAATTGTTGTTGTACAAAAAGCTTAATTGTCACTTGAGAGATTTTTCACTTTCACTGATTTGCAGCGTTTTGAAAGTGTTGCCGATTTTCATCTTTTGCTGCACACGAAAAGAAACATACACACACACACACACACACACATGTATTTACATATGCACTTGTGCACCCAGTTGTGCCGGCTTTTCCTTTGCTTTTCCTGCACTCATTTTGAAATGGGCTTAAAGCAGGTTAATCGGCTATTTAAACGTTTTTTTTTTGGGGCCCAAACTTCCCCTCTAGTTGATTAGTCATTCAATCAATTAGAATCAGATAGCCTGAGAAGGTTATACAGCTGATAAAGACGACGAAAAAGTCGCGATTCAACGAACACTCAGTTGAAGAAGAAGAAGACAACAAATAATAATAATATTTTAAACCCGTTTCGACAACGATCTCAATTCGGCACGTACCCAACTGCTCTGCAGCACGCGTTGCGCTCAACTGAAACCGAAACTGAAATCGAAACTGAATGGAAACTGAGCAATGAAAAACTGAGAAACTGAGAGACTGAGCAAGTGAGCAAGTGAGAAACTGAGCCAAGTGAGCGCCAAAAAGCCCCTTTTCGAGCTGTTCGCGTAAATTCGTTTAGTTATCGCCGTACAACGAGTGCCGTTTTCTTTGACAGGCGGCCCCCCCTTTTCTGAAATCTCACGTTTATTCAGAGTGTCTGCTTCTTCTTCTTCCTCTACTTTGCTCATGCGTGAATTACTTGCCTCTGACTACAGTGGGGCAATTAACTCACGCACCGCTGATAAGAAAAGCGCGCGTACGTGAAATGAATGACACATCGCATTCTACACTGGGTCAAAATCATTAAGAAGTTCTATATACCACGAATATAGTAGATATTTAGATTAGTTATCTAAGATCCGGTTACGAATTCGAGATTTTATTATAAAAGTTTTCAAAGAGGTACTATTTAAAAATGTAACTAATACATTTTTTAAATATTCTCTTCTAAGAATTACAAAAATATTTTAAAATTTGAACAGTTAATTTGTTACTATATCAAGAATATAGGATTATAAAATATAAACTACTTTAATGAAAGATAAGTGTACAGCTTATCAGAAGATTAGAAGAAGCTCGGATAAAAATAATTCTGAAAATATTTTTTAAAGAATTTTTAATTCTCTGACATATAAAAATAATAAATATAAATAATATATAATAAATAAATATAAAATGTATGACATAAACACAGTTTAAATACAAAAATGTTTGTTTAGATGCTGAGCTATTTATGCATTAATGATCAGAAATGATCAGATCTAACTTTAGTTATCAGATCACAACATTATCAAATTGACTGAAATTTTATATAAGAAAATAATATTTAACTTCTTCTGAGCTGCATTTAAAAGTAAATTAAATTTCTGCACCCTCGTATCTTCGGACTACTGCATAATTTTTGCAGCTCTTTCATAATGGAAAAATTTTGATTTGTTTAGTAATCTCATGATTGTATTTAAATGTATTCGGGTACCACTGTTGCCAGCTACTTAAGATCTGAATCTCGAGATCGTTGCACCTCAAAAGCTCAAAGCGGCCAGCTGGGTGTAGCTTTTTATCGCGAGCTCGTGAAAACGTGAGCTGCACTTCAAAAAGCTGCCAGAGAAAGATAGAGAGAGAGAGAGCGTAGATTTATCTCTCTCTCTTAACACTCTTTCTCTCGATTGATAACAAGTTTGGGTTTTTGCACGCGAAATAGCGTGAGAAAGGCGCAAAACAGGAAGGTCGTTTAATCAAATGAGAAAGTGAACGTTTTGCCAAAGGGAGGGCGTGGCCAGGGGGCTGCACCGTGCACAATTGGCTTTCTTTTAGAGTGCCGCGGTCAGATTAAATGCGCTATACTAACTGCCGCTTTGCTGCCACTGTTGCTGCTGCTGCTGTTGCTGCCACATGAGCAGCGGCATGGAGGCGCCTATCGCATACTGATTGGCCAAATACGCTTGCCGCTGCGCTGGCGACGGCGTGTGTGGCAGACCCACAATGTGGTAGCTCATCGCGGTTGTTGTTGCTGTTGTTGTTGTTCCAGCTGCTGCTGCTGCAGCTGCTGCTGCTGTTGCTGGTGGCAGTGGTGGCACCAGCGGCGCTGCTGTCTCATAATCAAAGCCGCGTCGCAGCCACAGCAACTTGCCACAGTTGGGCATGTCGCAGACGCTGCGATGCAGCGTGGCAGGCGTTAAATTGTTGTTGTAGTGAGTGCTGTCGGCACCGCTGCTTAACGGACGCTGCGACCACGCATCAAAGTTGTTGCTGTCCACGCTTTGCTGGCGGCGCCACCAATGCTGCTGCTGCCGCTGTTGCTGCTGTTGCTGCTGAATGTTGTCATCTGTCAACTCTAAATCATTGCAGCTGCTGTGCAGCTTTTGATGCGCCTGTCGCCAATGAACGCGATTGCCAGACCCGCGTCCCAAACCACTGCTGTAAATGTTGTTGTTGCTGTTGCTGTTGTTGCTGCTGCTGCTGGCGTTCCGGTTGCTGTTGCCATGGGGTTGCTGGCCCGCGTAGGTGTTGCTGCGTCGCGGCGCAAGCGTTTGATGTATCATGCTCTCTATTATAATTATTATTTTTTATTAATTTTCTTTTTTGTTGTATATATTTTTTGCACTTGCACCGCTCAATGCTGCATTATGTAAGTGAAAATTATTCTTTTTTTTTTTGTCGCATTTAATTAGGGAAATTGTCGAGCGTTCTAAGCTACGGCTCCTCTGACGTTTTTGGCACGGAAAAGTGAAACTGACTGAATTGGAAAAAGGCCGCGACAGGTAAGCAACGTCTCTCAACCAACGGACTCGGCCCGGGCGCAAGTTTTGTTTTGTTGACGCATCGTCGTCACATTTTGGCCATGGCAACCCATGTGCCGGCTTTAGGGGGTGGGTTTTCTACTTCGCTGTCGGCCTGCGCCTTGGACAGGTGGCGCGTGCTAAGCGGGTCAACGTTGTCCGTCCGTCGTTTATTGTTTTTTTTTTTTTGTTTTTGTGTTTTGTATTGGCGCTATCGATTAATTTGGTCAACTAATGCACGGGGGCGCACCTTCCCAAATGCTATTGCAGCAATTGCGGAAATTTGTTGCGGTAGTAAAGAAAATAAAACGGAATTTCACAAAGGTCATTGCATGAAATGGCACGCAGTGGCGTAGCCCACAAACTTTTGGGAGGGGTCATAACTTGTTTGATAGTTCAGATTTTTAAAAGGATTTTGTAGGCTAAGTTGAAATTTATGTGTAAACTCAATGAAACTTGAGAAGCTTTTTAAATCTATAGTAAATTTGTTAAATAATATTTAAGTAAAAAATTTTTATAAATTTAAATAATATTTAAGCAAAACATGTTTATAAATTTAAATTCGGTCTTACTATAATATAAAAGCTTATTTATATAATTATTAGATCATTTTTAGATCAGCTTTTAAAAAATAAATGAAGTAAATTTAAGAGAAATTTCTATTGCCAAATGAAATTTTTAAATCAGTTTTATGAGTTAGAAAATTTTAAATTGTGAATTCAAGTTCCTTGAAACATTTTTTGAAATGTTTAATTTTATCTCAATTAATTTGAGGGCATTACACTTTCATCTTAAATATGATCACCTTTTAGATCATATATTTAAGTACAAATTATGCTACTTTAGTACTTTCGGTATACTTTTCAGGAGCTTCAATCAAAGTAATTATATTACTTATTAGCATTTAGATTTAAAAAAAAAAAGCACAAGAGTGGACACAAATTGAATCATTCATCAATTTATTGGACACTGTTCGAGTGAACTATCACAGTGTATTAAAATTTTATACACTCTTTAGATCTGATTGTTATAAGAAGCAAAATGAAAGTGAACCTAAATATTAATATTAATTAAATTCTATTGAAAGTCCTAAAAACAAGAAAAACATTTTTTAAGTTTATCCACACTTTTCTTTGCTGACCTTTTTTTTATAACTGATAATTTCAGTACATTTTTAGAGTGAACCCAAATATTAAAATTTCGCTTACAAATAAGTAAGATTAAATATCAATAAAAATAACAGTAAGCTACACTCATTTGAGCAGAGTTGATCAAATATTTAGAACAAATATTTTGGCAAGCCGAACGAACGCTTTGGCGAACTGGAGACTCACCTGAACCCGAATCAATTTGATCACCATTGCTGTAGGTGCCGTAGGAGGCGAGGCCCTTGTGTGGCGGCTGGGGGGGGATTGGTGGTGCGGCGCTCGAATCAAAATCTGCGCCGACAATGACAAATGCAATACAGAAATGGGGGGAAATATAATTTCGAAATGTGATAGGAAACCAATTGAATTGAAAGCCAAGTCTTAGCCCAGAGGAGGAACCAAGCGACTACGACGGGGTTAGGGCAACTGAAGCGGAGGGCAGGTGGCAACCCTGCACAGACCTACACTGACCCACTGCAACACTGGCCAAACTGTTACCTTGAAATGTGACCGCCAGGGCGTGGCGCTTGAGACGCTCCAAGCTGCTCACCGGGCAACGGGTGGAGGAGGTGGTGTTCTTGGTGGTGTTGCTGGTGGCATCTGCTCCATCGGGCACGTAGCGCGCCTTGGGCCGATGCTTGTGCGGCTCGAACGGCTGATTGGCAAAGATGTCCCTCGGCGGACGCGGCGGCGAACTGGAGCTGGCGCGCTGCCGGGCGACTCGCAGCGGTTTCCTGGGCAGCGCCGGCGTGCGCTGCGGATGCTTGTGGGCCACCCAGGCGCCGCTCAAGTGCGGCGAGATGTCGTGCACATCCCGCAAATCGGCCAGCGAGGTGGACAGGTAGCTCTGGGAGACGACCGGGGGCGGCGGCTCTGGGGATTCGTAGCGGCTGCGCAGGGTTTGGACGTGACCCTGGCTGCTGCTGTGGCTGCGCGTGGGACTCGCCTTCGGCGGCAGCAGCTCCGCCGTCTTGCTAATGATGTCGATGTGCGGCATCAGCAGGCCGCGCTGCCGGCGTCTGCCGCGCTCCCGCTCCCATTCCCGTTGCGGCGACTCCAGTTTGTGCCGCTGGCCGGGCAACGCATCCGTCACGTTGCCCGAGGCGTCTTTTGATCCTGCCTTCAAGTCAGGATCGCTGCGCGCCTTCCGCAGCGAGCTAAGCCCAAAAAAATCACGCCGTTCATTTGACTGCGCCCGCTGAATGCTCTCGAACTTCTGCTTCATCTTCTGCACCTCCCCCGTGTAGACCCGCTGCAAATAGGAGCTCGAGCAGGCCGAGACCTGCGACTGCGGCGACAAGCTCCGCGATCGATAGTACGCATCGTACAGCTCAATGCTGCCATCGGCTGAACCATGCCCGTAGCTGAGCAGCTCTTCCTGCTCCGGTTCCTCGCCCACTTGGGGCTCTCCCGGCGGACGTTCGGGCGGGCTGTGCAAGTGAAAATTTACGCGTGCCGCGGCACGTTCGCCATAAATCCCGCTCAAATCGGTTAGGGAGTTGCTCAGCTCCGTGTGCACCACGTGACCGTGACCGTGACCGTGATTGTGATTGCGATTTTGATTGTGACTGCGCCTCGCCTGCATGTTCTGCTCGATGAGTCGCATCACCTCCGCCTCGTCCGGCGAGCTGTCCTCGCGTGCGTGGTAAATGGTCTTGGGCGGCTCCTCGAACTGCCGCTCCTCAAAGTACTGTATCTTCTGGTTAACGGGATTCTCCTTCAACTCCGTCTCAACTTTAACCTTCGCTGGCTGCTGCTCGGCTTGCAACTTGGGCTTGGGCCGCGGCGGCACCTCGGGCGGCTTGGTCAGCGTCAGTTCCGCATTCTTGGCGGCGATGGCGCCGCGCGTTTCCCTTGCCACCACCACGGGGGATTGGCTGCGCGTGGCACGTGGCAACGTCTGCGCCAACGGTTGCTGCTGCTGTTGCTGCTGCTCCTCGCGCTTGCGCAGCACCGGACCCAGCAGCTGCTCCTTGCTGATGTTGGAGTTGCAGCGCACTTTCAGCGTGTGCGCGTGGCTGCTCGGCTTGGCGCCCCTCTCCACGGTGACCACGTACTGCTCCTCGACGGCGGGCTTCCGGTTGCCCGCGTAGATCTCGTTCAGCTGCTGCGTGATCTTCTTGATCTGATCCTTGGACAAAGTGCTCACCAGCTCATTGCTCAAATGGCGCTCCGTTTGCTCCGTCTCCGGCTCCGGATGCGACTCCGTTGGCCTAGCCTCCAGGCTGCTGGCCAAATCGGCGACCGTATTCCGTCGCCAGGGACGCTGCACTTGCGGCTGCGGATGTTGCTGTTGCTGCAGCAGCTGCAGCTGCTCGAAATTCTCGCGCAGATCCTCGACGGACTTTTGCTTGGCAAAGAGCGCCTGATCGGCGTCCTGGCGCCACTTAATCTCGCTGACATCCTTGGAGCGGAAATGCAAATCGCGCTCGCGCTGATCCAGCTGCAGCTTGCCCACCAGATACTGCAGCTCCTTCTCGGCGCGCTCGTGCAGCCGCACCTTGCGCCACTCGTCGAAGTCGAGGAGCTCGGCGTCCTTGCGCAGCGGATGAAAGTTGCTCGCCGAGGTGGCCCGCTCCAGCTGGCCGACGCGCTCCAACGTGCTGTAGAAACGGTTCAGCTCCGTGAACCGTTCGCAGTTGTTGCGATACCGACAGCTGGGACTGTGCCGCTCCAGCTGCGTCAGCGAGGTGGCACTGTGCGCCAGCTCCCCGCACTGATAGAGAGCAGCTCCTGCTCCTGCTCCACTGGCCAGCCGCTTGCCGCGCTCATCGGCGCTGCTCAGGCTGCTGGCCCGGGCCACCGCCTGCTGCTGCTGCTGCTGCTGATCCTTGTCCTGGCGCTGGCTCGAGCGCAGGCTGTCTATGCGCCGGCGCGACGGCGAACGCACCTCCCGCTGCTGCACCTGCGGCACGCGCACCTCGCGCGTCGGCGAAAAGCGACGCAGGTGACCCACCTGAGCCACCGATGACTCCGCCTCCGTCACAGCCTGGGCGGGCTTAATAGCTGCCTGTGCCGTTGCCGGCTGACCCTTCTCGTACTTCCACACGAGATCCTCAATGCAGCTGGCCGGCGCCTGACCCGTATAATCGTAGACATCCTCGCCGTAGCCGGGCTCCACCAGCGAACAGTATTTGTAGTCCAGCGAGTGGGGCGCCTCTCGCTGCGCCTGCTTGGCATTGTAATCGTTCCAGAAGTGCGTCTTCTCCCGCACCGTTTCGCTGTACGATTGCTGGGCGAGCACCGGCTTCGCTTTCGGCTTCGTCGTGCCACTTTTTGCGGCACGTTTGCGGGGCACGTGACCCTCGCTGCGGCTCGTCTGCAGCGGCGCGGGCAGCGCCTTGGCCGGCTTCGGCTTGGGCTTGGACACGTAGGTCTGGGGCACGTACTCGTGCCGCACCATCGAGTCGATGGAGTAGGTGGAGTTGGTGCGCGGCAGGCTCTCCGTGGAGGCGCTGCGATGCACCGTCGCGACGGCCTTGACGCTGTTCGCCTTGCCGCAGTTGGGCAGCACCTTCTTCAGAGCGCGACTGCAGTCGAGCAGATTCTGGCGCGGCACCTGCGGCAGGCACATGGTGTGCCGCGTGGTGGTGCTAACGGTGCTGCTCTGCCGCAGTCGCGGCAGCGATTTGCTGCGCACGTGCTGCGCCTTGCACGTGGCGTACGAGCGGACCGCCTCGCGCACCTCCTGCGGCGACTTGAGCGAGGGATCCCGCAGGATGTTCGTGCTCGCCTCGAAGTTGGTGCGATGCGCCGGCAGCGTGCTCTCCAGCCGCTTCTTCTCCTCGGCAAAGCTGCGCTCCTTCGAGATGCTGCGCCCAAACGCCACCGGACTGCGGCTCGAGTGGCGCAGCGCCAGCAGACGCGCCGGACGACGTCCCGGACTCACAGAGCGCAAACGGTGCTGATGCTGATGCTGCTGGTGATGCTGCACACGCATCAGGCAGCCGTCCTTGCTGCGCGTCTCCTTGGTGGCCGACAGCGTGGCCAGCAGCGTCGACACCGCTCCGGTGGATTTGGACCGACAAATGGGCTCCCGACGGGAAGTTGCGACCTTGCGCAGGGTCAACGAATTGCTGCTCCCTCCCGGTGGCTGAAAGCATTGATCGTGCCGCGACTTGGCGCAGCTGCTCGTCACCTTCTCCACGCGCACGGTGCTCTTCGTGCACGAGGAGCGGCGATTGGGCGGCAACGGAGGCGTCTCCTGCAAGGGCGGCTGCTGCTGCTTCTTGCTCAGCGGTATAAACGAGGGCAAATTCTTGGAGAAATGCGAAAACATTTTGTTGGCTGTCGGTGGTGCCGGTGGTGGTGGTGGGGGTGGTGGGGGTGGTGGTGGTGGCGCAGGCTTAACCTCTTCCTCTTCCTTTGGTTCCTCTAACGGTTTGGTGCTCACGCGTATTTTGGTTAGCGTGGGCGTTATCTGAATAAATTCGAATTCTTCGACAATTTCTTCAAAAATTGCATCGAAACGAGTCAAAGAGGGGAATAAATACAGTTGACATTAGCTAAAGGCGAACGCAGCGACTTTTTAGAGGGGTGCCCGGTGCTGCAGTGCTGTAAAAAACACGCTCGACGCATTTGCGGATAACAATCTGTGTTGTGTGTGTTACAGTGGGTGTGTGTAGTCTATGCCAGAGACAGCAGTTAAAGTGAAATCTAGTTAAGAGTTTAAATAAAGAACCAACACCAGTTGAAAAAAGTTAGTACCCAAAACTGCGCCTTAACTTTAGTTAGTTAGTTTCGCATTAAATCTAATTAATTAAATTAAATAAGATTTTTCCTACCTTTGGGTTTCTCCGGCGCTGGCTTACGGAAGCCGAGCAAAGGCGGTTCGCCACCCGCCTGCAAACTCTTGTACGCCTCTCGCTGTTCCACCGGACTCAGTGGACTGCTAACGGGCAGCTCCTTTTTCCGAAAGACTAGATTCGAATCGCTGGTATAACCAGATTCTTTGGCCAGAGCTCTGCGTGCGAGAAAAATTTTGCTATAAAATTACATTTTTTATTTTTAATTACTTTTCGCACCTTGACAAATTGCCTTCTGTATAAAGCGGCGATAATTTCGATTGTTCCAAATTCTATGTGGTATAAAAAGAAAAAATCATATTAAATAATGTTTAAAACCCACTTTTGTTCAATGAAACGAATAAAATATTTTTTGTATACTTTTTTTTTGCAAACATTAGTAATTTGAGTGCCATTTTTTTTTTTGTGGACGCCATGATGCCCTGCTGCTGTCCGGCTATACTAGATTATATATATAGCTATATAACTTACTGAATAATTATTAAAATCGTCGACGAACTCTACGATAATACGCGGTATGCGTGTATGTTCCCTGAGCCACTTGGCGTATAAAATTGGGTAGGGGAAATAGATGAGATAAACTTTTATATATACTTAGGTGTTTCAGGGTAAGGTATTTACATAACGGAACATTTTTCGACTAACTCAATATAAATCAGAGAACAGACAAAAAAAATCTATAATTAAAATTAATAGTCTAGAACAGGAATTATATAGATTGGCGTTCATACCCCGTTAAAGATGTCCATCACTTCGTCCCACCACTAGAATTGTGAATAAAATAATTGCGGTGAGTTAGAATAATCGCTATGCGACATATTTATGACAATTATGGGAATGCGTGCTATGATCTCATGTCGTATATATGGAATGTTATAATGAGCGAAATGTGGAGGAAATGATTTCAGGCAAACTTTGACTAGTAGAGCGAGTGAATGAAAAATATTGGATGAATGAAAATATTAGGTTAGCTGTGGTCGAGTTCACTTGGTTGAGGGGGGGCTTTAAAATGTTGGTGATAGATTCTGTGCGTGAATAAATGCCTGCCGGGGCACTTGCCTCCTTCTTCTCCTTCTCCGAAACGGACGAATGACCAGTTGTATAGTCCTCAATGCGACCAGGTTGATTCTTGTATGCGTTCTGTGCCGACTTAATCGGATTGGGCATAGTACCATACAGTCTGTAATCGAATTAAAAAATATTTAAAATTTAAGGATTGATAATGTATTTGATAGGAATATCCTCTTACTTATCGTCCTGGCTCAGATTGCGCACATTGACAGCGGATGAAACCGAGGGCACGCGTAGCGGATTCGGCGTACGATATTTTACAGTTGAATAATCGGAATCGTAATTGGGCTCGGGCTCTGAGACATAACCATTGCTCTTGAACGAGGGACGTGCTATACGTGATTTGGTGGGGTGAACAAACAAAACTCAATTAGCTACAGAAATGTTTAAGATGTAGAATTTTGTGGTTAGAAATTTACGAGCACTGATGTTGCTATTGTTGTTGCAGTTGTTGTTGTTGTTGTTGTTATCACTGTTGTTGCTGTTGTTGTTGTTGTTTGGTGTGTTAGCAGACATGATGTTAGAGCGTTGTTATCTAAGCTTAGTATATGAGTTGGTTCTTAAGTTTAGATTAGTGTCGATATTTAGTTAAAGCGTTCCAATGAGCTAAATGGCACAAAAATAATTATGAGAAAATATAAATTGATCAATTACAATCTGATCGCATGCAATCTAATAAAATTAAAAAAAATATTATAACAATCGAAGCGGAGACGCTGAGCGATAAAGCAAAAATATAATAAAATAGCTACAGAGAGAAAAATGGGGCTACTTTTGAAGCAAGCTTATACTGAATTTTGACTAGATTACGTTTAAATATAGATATATATATGTCAATATAAATCACCTCTGGGACACTTGTAGCGTATCACGAAATCGTCTGTTGTGTGCGTTTTTGACAAAATATTTTTGGATAGAAAGCGTATGGATGGGTATTTCGTGATATGGTATACAATAGAAGACATTCAAGAGAGTTCAGAGAGTATTATCAATTAGAGCTAGTTCAGTGGGCGTAGAACCGAAGCATTATAAAAATGTTGGATTAGTAAAGGGGTCAGTTATTGGATATGGGGATGGGTGTGTTTAGTTGGGGGGTAGTTTCAGTTTTAGAATGCTTCAAGTTCGTTCTGGGTTGACAATTGGTAAAACATTTACCGCCATTCTTCTGCTTATGTATGGTCTGATAGAGACGCTTATACCATTCATGCTGATGCGGCTCCTGGACCTCCTGCAGCGTGAAAGACATAAGGAGTAATAGAACATTTTTTTGTTTTGTGTGAGAGAGACGCGGGCCTAACGCATTTGTTTTACCGATCTGAGTATGATGGGCATTCCATCGTTGGTCACCGGACCGATGCCTTCGTATTGCCGTCGACCTAACTGTGCCATTTTGCGCGGACGATCGCTTTCCGTTTCCGGTTCGCTCATATACTCGTGCTTGACTTTGTAGACTGTAAACCGTAGATTTTATTTAGTTTATCTATTTTTAGTGTGTGTTTCAGAGTGTGGGAGGGGGTGGGGTGGAAAAGTACTTTTAGACAGGTGTAAAATGGGTATAAAACAAGTGTAAACCAGGTATAAAACAGGTGTAAAACAAATATTTAACAGCTGTTAAATGCAGTTTCATGTGCAACACACTTAGTTGCAGTTGTAGTGTATAAAGACTTGGGACAACGCGCGCGATTTGGTCGTCATTTTGATTCGCATACCCTACAATTTATACTTACTGACTTCATTGGGCCTATACACTGGACGGCTATTGTCGTATTGTTGGCGGCGTACGAACGGCCTATGCAGCTCCGATGTGGATGCCGAGCGTTCAAATGCTTTATTTTGGCAGGGCAGGGTATGAAAAATTGAGATGAGGCAATTAGGTATCATTAGCTCGTATTCGTCATTTAAACGGGAGACAAACTAAACACATTTAAACAGCAAAATACACATTTAAACAGCAAAAACGAAGCTTAAGCTATAAAACACCTTTCGAAAACTTTCTAATCAGAGAGACCTGCTATGCGCAGAAAAAACTGATAATATTTAAAATGTAATTAATGTATATGTTAAAAAAATTATAAAAGTTGATCAGTAAGAAAACAACATGTATTAGGAATCTACTTTGAATACTCTTCAACTTTTTTGTTCAAACCTGGTTTCAAAAGAATTCACAAATCTTTTAACTTTCGACATGAGCAACAAATGTTTCCCTAAAAATTTAAAAAGCGTGAAAATTTCACTTGAAATTTGAAAATATTTCATAGATTATGAAATGCCGTTTAAAGTTTGCGATATTGAGTGTATATAAAATATACAGAATTTAATAAAACTCCAAAAATTTTGAAAAATAGTTGTTGCTCAAAACTCAAAAACTTTTTTCAGCTTATAATAAGCTTACATTATTTAAGAAACTACAAAAAGTCTCCCAAATACCAGCTGTTGTAATATCCTTAGGGATGAGACTGTTTTCCCAAAAACCAACAAGTTCCAACAGCAAATACATATATATATATAATTAAATATTCTAGAACCCTACTCTTCATTGACTATAGAAAATTTGTGTTTGTAAATTTTGCACACATATAAATTCGATTTTTTTGCAGGGGGTCAATACTTTTGATCTTGTCGGAGACGCTGGCACTGGCGGCTACTGGGCCAAATTGATTGGAATAATCGGTTTCGGCGTAGTCCGAATTGCTTGAGTTGAGCGTTGTGGGTGTGCTCAGGTTTGTGGTGGTGCTGCTGCGTGGTGCAGGCACTGGGCAGTTCCCGTTAGTGTACGACCAGGGCGGTGTCGTCGTCGATTGCTGCTGCTGCTGTTGTTGCTGCTGCTGCTGTAGGGCCGTGTAGCGTCGCGGTAATGTGGGCGACTCGAAGCGCACCGGACGAAACTCTTTGCGTCCGCTCAACGCTGGCGACGGCTGCGGCGTCCACACGGGCTGTGTGGGCGGCGGCGGGGGCGTGGGCGCCGCCGAGGAGCTGTTGTCTAGCTCGTTGCTGGAGCCGTACGGTGTTTGGCTCTTGGGTGTCCAGACGCCTGTTGATATTGGGTAATGAGTGGGTGGCAAATGCTGTGTGGGGCAGTGGTTCAGTGGTTCAGTGGGGCAGGTTGCAGGCGGGCAACACATGACATTTTCAGGGTCGCAAGTTCAAATCGAGTTGAGTTCTTTTCTTTTCTGCGCTTCAATTTTCTGCTGCTGACATTTACACTTGTCAACAAATTTATGCTCGTTTTGCCGCAACGTTTTACGGTTGCTGCTGCTCAGATTTCCCATAGTTTTTGTTATAGTTGTTGTTGTTGTTTTCGCTAACCAAAATAAATGTTGCAGTCAACAAACCGAGCGAAGACAAATTGACAAACAAACATCGCGACGTTGAACAGCAATAATTAATACGACCAAGGAAGCCGCATTTGGCAGCCATTCAAAATTTGGCCACAGAAACCAAAAAATACACCGAAAAAAAAACTATCGCATACAAATACGCACACAGACACACACACACACACATTGAAGAAGGGATGAGTCATAGCATTTGGCGCATGTTTAGAATTTACAAAGACTTTCACGGATACAAAGATACAGATACAAAGCAGACTGTTATAAAATTATATTTAATTGAAACGATACGAGAAACACAAGAAAAAGAAAATAGCCTCAAGAGGTGTTTGAATTGTTAAGTAAAGTGGAGTGAGTATTCCAAGAACATTTTTTTGCTTATAGATTTTAAGAGCTTTTCAATGCTCTTACCAGATGTTCATTATGATTACTTTAAGTGTTTAAAAACATGTGACTTTCTACTATTTAAAACCATTAAAATTTTTAATATTATTATTTTAAAAATCTGGATATCATAATTGTAATTTTTAAAGTAAAAAAATTTTTTTTTTAGCATTCAATGTTTATAGATCTATAAATTTAACATTTTTTTGATGTCCTTAAATTTAAATTATGAATTTGAAGTAAGGGCGCTTTTTTTTGTGAGTTTAAGTTTCTCAAAACATACAAAACAGTTTAACAAATTTAACGGATTTCTAGCAATTCGAACAGTTTTTATGACATAACTAAGCAAACTCAGTTTTTTCACATTCATGAAATATTATAAAAAAAATATACAATATTTTCTAAATTGTATATTAAAAAGATAGAATTATCAAATTTATGTTGCTGGTTTGTTCAATCATACTTATGAAGCAGCCCTCGCTGTTCAGAATCATTCACTCTACAGATTTATATGCCACCTGTAATAGCACTTGCACACACACACATACACAGATATACCGAATAATACAGATACAGCTATAGCATTAGATACACTAATATAGAGATATTGCCTGCCCTAGGCGTGAATGCCGCTAGACATTGACACGTATCTTGTATATAGAATTCGTTTTGGCTCTGATCAGAGTCTATCTAAAATTCTGTTGTTGTTGTTGTTGTTGCTCTTGGATTGTGGGTGGATGCGCTGACGTCTTAATTCAATCAGCACTTAATCTTGCCAATGGCCATCAAAATGCGAAATCAAATTCACAATCCTTTCACGCGCTCACTCAATGAATAAATGACTCACTCACAAAACACTCGTATTTTGTTGCACAAACACTCGTCGTAATTTACCCTGGACAGGATGAGGAAGTCTTTTGTGGTGGGTAGTTTGAATCTAGTTGGTAATTTGGCTCGAATGCGAAATAACCGTTGCGAGTAATCGAGTTGCTGACTCCGCGCGCGGCTCAAAGCGACTGAATTTTGCGTGTTCCGCCGGCGTCGAGCAGACCAACTCGGTTTGATTTCTGATTTTCTTTTTGGGAAAGCGCTGGAAAACAATAACAACAACAACAACAACAACAAGAAAAACAAAAGGCGCAAATCACAAGCAACTGCTAAATGAGTAACAAACACACCCAGTCGCAGTCAGCCAAACTGCAGAGAACCGCCCCTTCCCCTTGGCCCCGTAACTAACCCCAGCCCCGAGAACCAACTGGGGGCGATTTTAAATAGAAGATCAATTACGCTGCAATCAAATATATGGGAGCGCTCTACGCGCTCCGTGCTCGATGAAGCGAGCACTTTTTAGTTTGCCCAGCGGCAAATCGGCAGATCGGATATATTTTATTTAAACGAGACCGTTCCGAGACAAAAGCAGAGTTTTTACTGTTTGGTTTTTCTTTTTTTTGGTGGAACGCCAATTATGCGTGCAATGCGAAATGGAACGGATGTGTAAGCGACTAAATATACCATACTCTGAATACTGAATACCCCCAATACCTACTGCATAGAGACTACTCCCCAATATAGCATAAAAGAGCCAGCTAAAGAGTCAATCAAAATGATTTCATTTGGGGTTTGGGTTTTGTGTGTGTCAAAAACAACTCTTTTCGACGCTTTTGAAAACAAGAACAAAACAAAAATACAAAACTAAACAAAAGACAAATGTGCGTTGGATAGTTCTGGCTTGGCTTGGCACTTCCGGTTTTGTCTTTTTACGGTGCTTTAGAATAAATCAAACGGAAATTTTTTTTAGCCAATAAAAACAATGCTCATAAAAGTAGCCTAGGCCATAGGTTTTTAGGCCAGGGGTGTGGTTCGGGGGTTCGGGTATTTAACTGCTGCTGTTGCTGCTGCTGCTTCTGTTGTTGCTGCTGCTTTTGCTGGGTGTGTTTCAAGGAGCGCCCGCGCTCGTTCGTGAAGAAGCGCATTTACTTTGGAAATTGACGCGTATGTGAAATTTATCGATTTGCAAAATTTAAATGGAATATCGAATGGGCATTTAAAATTTTAGAACTACAACAACAACAGCTATCTGTATGCACTTTGAGTGCAATTTGTATTTTAGCTAGCTTATGCCCTTTAAAAGCTTTTAATGGAGCAATTAATAAACGAGCAAACGCGAGTGTTCGACTAGCTGCAAAATATGTTGAAAATTAACTTAAAACTTGTTAAAATTGTTTACCCGATTTAAGTTATTTTTTTTAAAATTTTTTTTATGACAAACATATTTTTTTTATTTAAAAAATATTATTAAATTACATTAATAATTATTATTGATATATTATATTAACGAGATAAATTATCTACTAATAAAATATGCATGCTGCACATTGTCAAGTTCAATGTTACCCTGCCTGCATTTTTTCTATAGGGTATACAAAAACGACTACAACTATATTTTTAGCGCTATTGTCTTATGGCCTTGCATTAGAAACTGAGGCTGTCCGTTGGATTGACAGCAACCTGTGCGTGCGCCCATTTATTATGGGATTGAGGATTGGGATAGCGATTGGGCTTTGGGGCTTGGGCCAGCTATCGAATGAGGGCGCGGACTGCCGCGACCTGGCAGTCGACGAAGCGTTGTGACCCAGCCTGCGGTAGGTGCGCCGCATTGTTGTTGTTGTTGTTGTTTGCTGGCAAATTAAGAACCGTTCTCGCATTGATTTATTTGGTATCCCATTATTAAGTGAGTAAAGAGTATTTATGGAGTGCTGCACAATAGACAGATCAGTGTGGGGCCCTTTAGAAAGCGGCACGAGTTTGATGTTTACAAGAGCTAAAACGATTCAAACCTGCTCTAGGGTTGGGCTCTTTACGCAGGTTGGAAGGGTCAAGTTACAGTTTTATTGAAAAAAAACCAAAAATTTGTTCATCAACTTGTTAAAGTTTCCCTTTAAATACCACTTAAAATTTTATTTTTTTATTTATATATTTGTTACTCTCATTCTTTAATCCTTCTAGATTTTTAAAATTAATTGCTCAATTTGATATCAATCTTGAGCAATATTTTTAACACCTTTGCTAAACAAATGAAGCCTCAACGTCAGATATACCAATATATATGTATATATTGTATATATATACGAACTTAATGAAATTAATTCTATTTAAATCATTCCTTCATTCTTTCATTCACGCAAATATAACAACAATTTCAATGCTTCCCAAGTTCAACTGAATTTATAATAACTATAAATTATGTTCAGTCACTAAAAGTCGCCACAAAAAAATATAAATATATTTTTATACTTATACTTTTTCTGCAAAAAATTAAAAAAAAGAAAATCAACGCGGGCGTAGATTTAAAAATAACAGCGCACAAATTAATGCTTTAAATAAATAAAGGCGCCTTTACGACCCAAAAAAGCTGTGAAAAACTCAAGCAAGCATAATGTTTTCATAACTGAACACTGAGTTAATGCTTGGGGATCCGACATAAACGATTTTTCCATCGTGACGCCAATCAAACAACCCACGGGGCGCATACGCATTTTGATAGATTAGCTGCGCCCACGCACAATCACAACAACAACAATAACAACAATAATCCTATAAGGTGTTTATAGAATAAAACGCATTCATAGATGCCACAGATCGCTGGGACTACGCATAGGATCGTCACAGAGCTCGTCAAAATGTTTGAGACATTTATTTGGCAAGTAGTATGTACTGTGATTTTTCATTTAGTTTTGCCATCTGGATTTTCTTTTTGTTTATTTTCCATTTTTAATGGATACTGTAAAAGGCTGTGGGCGTTGAGCGAGAACAGCAGCAACAACAACAATACCACTGCACACAAATATATATTTGTAATAAATATTGCTCGGCCAACAAATTTTTGGATTGTACGTCATTTTATATATTTAGCACAAAGTAAGAAGAAGCATTCAATTGGAAAAACCATGCGCACCTTCAGTCCAGTTTGGAATTTTTTTTCCTTTTTTGTGTTTTTTTGTTCAGCACAATTAACAATGAACTAATATGAAATATTTAAAATAAACATGTGTGAAGGCAAAAATCAAGTTCAATTCTGGACAACAGCAAAAAAAAGAAAAGAAAAACATGATATACACAAAACAAGATCATCAAAATCAGAGTGAAAAGTCGAAAACTAACTGAAATGAAAATTGTCTATAAATAAGTGCCAATAAATTTCAATAAATAACAAAATGTTCAACGGCAAGAAAGTTGATTAGAATTTTCGCGTATATAAATAAAAACATTTTAATCAAGTTGATATTGCTGTCAATCTGAATAAAATGAAAAGATAATTAGCCATGGGAAAATTTATACTTGGTAAAGACAGAGTTACGACTTAAGATATTAAATAGGAACTGTTCAAATTGTAAGAGGGCTGCCTGAAAAGCCATAAAACAAGCCGAACACTTGTACACAGTAAGTGCTTCCACATTGCAAAATATTTAATTTCTGTAAAAAAAATTGCCAAAGGCTAGAAAATCGTGTTTCTAAAATTATATCTATCACATTACGTAAATTTCAAAGCGAATCTCAAGCTTGTATAAGGATGAATTATTGTTGAATTGAGTAAAAAAAAAATTAGTACATTGTAGATAATTTCATTCAGCGAAAAAATTTCATTCATATTGTAGAATTTCCAAATGTTTCTCTGCGTACATTTGTGATAGCATATAAGATTTAAATGACAAAACTATTAATAACCTGCGAGCAGACTCTAGTTGGGAGTGCCCGAATAGGATATACCCTGAATACCCTTATGCATT
The DNA here is from genome assembly GCA_004143825.1 of Drosophila micromelanica. NCBI lineage: Eukaryota > Metazoa > Arthropoda > Insecta > Diptera > Drosophilidae > Drosophila > Drosophila micromelanica. The sequence goes on from SCDY01000633.1 coordinate 39,402, forward strand.
CTTGCATGCATACTTATACACACTTTGCTCAGGAGCTCATACGATCCAAACGAGTTCTAATTCGACTTGGCTGTTGACCCTAAGTAAAAATATATCTACTTTATGAAGTTATATATATAGAGTTGCTCAAAGCCATACTCTAAAAATATGATTATCATGATACCATAAATGAAAGTGAGAGCCCAAATCTGGAACCATCAAATATTTAATAATTGTGTTTCGACTAAAAAACTCTTGATAATTAAATTAGAAAATAGCATAATAATTGTCTTGAATTTCGTAATTAAATAAAATTTTTACCATATTCTTATTTTTCTTTTATTCATTCATCAATCCGTTCCAATAGTAAAATTCAATTTTTATATTTCGTTGAAATTTATGAATTTATCAGTGAAACATGACATTTATAATTATTTCTGTCGTTTGCAACACACACACACAGACACAATCATACACGCACATTCTAAAATTGTGAACTGAAAGAGCGTCAAAGAATTCGTCAAGCTTTTAGAAAACCCATTGAAAACGTCATGTTTGCCAGGTAAGCGGAGAAGGTGTCACACTTTAATCAGATGCACTGCACGACCGCCCACACAGAGTGCTGCATCCATCAGATGCAACATCTAGATAGATCAGATAAATATATATACACACGTTGCGTTTTACCTGAGCCAGTTGGTGCGCGTGCTTTGAATTTAGGCGCAAACATTGTTGTGTTTTGTGCGTGCTCTGCAAAAATGTTGCATATGAATTATAAAAGGATATTATTTTTTAAGAAATAAATAAGAAACACTTGAAATAAGCTGCACTTCACATGAAAATAACAGCACGTTTTCTATTTTTTTTTTATTTTTTTTTTATTTTTTTTTTTATTTTTTTTTTTGTTTTTGGTGGGGGGCACTGCACAACAAACGTGAAAAGCGCGCTGAGAAAAATGCTTGGAAAAACGCTCGACTAACCCTGCCCCATATTTTGCTCGAACTCAATTTTTATGATGTGTGCAAGTGGAAATGTAGAAATGCTGCCGCTGCCTCTGCCTCTACTGCTACCACCGATATTAATATATACTACGCGTATATATATATTGTATAAATATATATATTTTTTTGTTTTATTTTTCACGCGCCTTCGCGTTGCGCACACGACTTAAACACGACGACGACTACTCTAGTCGAAAATCTTGTACAAGTCGCTTGGATTTTCTTTTAAAAATCTTCGGAAATGAAAAGAAAACGAAACGAAACTCAATTTTTTTGTGAGCGCGCACAGCAAAACAACAAATTTGTTAAATGTTCGTTCCCTCAACAGATTTGACTTTTCATTTGCGTTTTGGGCCGCAGCATAAACAAAATGTTCATACTTTCATAAACAGAGACAGGAAGGCAGGTGGCGGTGCGGCAAGTGGTAAAAACAGCCAAAAAACACAAAAAAAAAAACAATTTTCCACATGAGCGCAAAGAGCAAAAAGAGCGACAGAGAGCGAATGTGGGCGGGAGAGTAAAAGAGTGAATGAGTCGGTGATCGTGTTCATGAAGTGGGTCATAAATTTGGTCGACGCGTCGAGATAAAGATACATTTTCACAGGCACAGGCACTAACACATTAACAAAATGACCAAAATTGCTCGCGCGTTGCCCATGTCGTATACACAATTTGTCTATTAAATATTTGTAGCAAAATCATTGCATACTTTTTGGCTGAAGGTGCAAAAATCATTTATAAATAAAAATTGCATAATCAAAACAAACGAGTTGGTGAGTGTGAGTATGAATATTAAACAAACAGTGAAGCCTCTAGTGACGATCAGCTTTACAAGTCGATCTATTTGTTTTTAAATTTGTAATACATTTTGTATTAAATAGTTCGAAATTAGTTTTTAATTGACATTGAAGTAGTTTAAATATTTGTAAGCTACGCTGTTTCCTGTTTGCTTTTTGTGTTTTCTTTAGCATACAAAAAAGTCTAATTCGCCCAAGAGAGCTTTCACTGTATTCGTAAATGAACCATATTTACAGTACAAATTTGGCCAATTAGCTGGGAGCTGCGCTCATTTCCAAGCGAACAAAAACAAAAACAGACATTTAGTGGGCAGACATAAACAGACAGGTTGAGGGCCATTTGAGGTTGGTTGGGGTAGTGGGGTATACACAAAATGGGGTGCATTTTGACCGACCGTTGGCATAGAGAAAGCCCTTGGCCAGCTGCAGCTCATTGTCAATCTCCTTGAGCAGATCGCTCTCGGACCAGCTGCGACGCTGGCGCTGCTGCTGCAGCTGCTGCGGCGACAGCAGAAAACGCGTCTGTTTCTGCGGCCGCAAACGCTGCTTTCCTGCCATCGCTGGCGTCGGCGTTGACGTCGACGTTGACGTTGGCGTCGCTGCCTGCTGTTGTTGATGTTGATGTTGTTGTTGCTGATGTTGCTGTTGTTGCTGCTGCTGCCTCGGTCTGTCGTTTTTAATTGCTGTGGCTATCAAAATTGTTGGCATTCGTTTAGTTTCTCATTGGGCTCTCTTCTAGACGCATGCCACATGCTGCACTTAGTCTACGGAACCCTGTGCTCAATTGTCTCTCTGTCAACATAAACAAACGAATAGTCTGTTCGGCTTCCCTCACCCCTTTTTGCCCCTTGTCATGCCAATTGAATGGAATTAATTAAAATTTCCGTTTAATCGCGATTTGCGCGTCTATTTGTCAGCCCCCCCGTCGCGCCCTCGAATGCAATTGCTTGCACGCCCCAGATAAGCCGCCTCAATGGGGACAGTTGCGGCGGGAGTTGGGGGGAGGTTATTGGGACACTCATAGCTTAAGGGGTCTGTCATTTAAATTGGCATATTTCTAGCGGGACACTTGAGCGCAGAGTTGCAAAATGAAAAAACTTAAGTTTATTGTTATGAGCATTTATGCGAATGCTCCTAATGAGAATTGTTTATAGATTTCTTATAGATACTATATAATATGATAAAGTGTGACACAATAAATTTATATGAAATTAGTGGCATCAATTTTGAATTTTCTGCTAAATTTCACATGTTTAGTTCCATTTTTAAAATTTTTGTGTGAAATTCTTTGCATCTGAATCTCATAAATTGATGTCATTTAAAATTATTATTCTAGCTCAATGTGACACTTAAATTTTTGAGAAGAGTATGGCGTGAGAAACATTTAACAAATATTTAAATATAAATAAGAGAGAAAGCAACACAGAGAAAAATTGTATATATGAAAAGAAACATTAAGCTTTGGATTATTTCTATAAGCTACAAGAAGTATGTTTACCATTAAACAAATTCGAAATACGAATACAAAATGGGGTTCAACATTTTTGGCGATTACAACAAATTGTTTTAAAATATTTGATTGTAATTTCCATTAAATCTACTAAATAAACAGTTTTTGGTATGTGAAGTTCAATACATGAAAATCTTTAATGTGCTTTACGAGCTTTAAGCTTACTACAGATGCTTTATTAAGCTTTTGAAGCTTTTGATTAAGGTAATTCAAATCATTTCAAATTGAAGCCACTAATTTTATGTAATGATAAACTTAGCCTAACCATTATATACTATATAATTGATGCATGATTATTGGTTATTAGTTACTTTCGATCAATGTATTTATCTAGGACATTCACAGGATTAGTCAATGCATCATTTACAAGCGCTAGCACATAAAAAAAACCAAATCTCTCTGTGACACAGTTTACAACTAGATCAAATCAACAGATCAATGGATATATGTTGAGATATATATATGTACATGGGGCATGCGTAGAAAATAACAAAGACTAAATAACAATTGAGTTTGTTAATTTATTTATCATTTATTAAACATTCAACAACACTATATTGGATTTATTTGTATTAATTTAAACAAAAAAAAAACAATTAAGTATTTTTTACAAATATAGTTTTCATTTTTTTTTTCATTTATTATTAAACATTTTGCCTAGGACAAAAACATAATTTCAAATTTGTATTTAGTTATAAGTAGGCTGCATGCTGCTGGATGGCTGTTCAGGGGGGAAGGCACGGGGAAATATAATTAATAGTTTAAAGCGTTTCTTGCGGTTCCATTAACAAAGGTTTCTGGGCGTGCATATCGAGTATATATGTTGAAATATATATCTATATATTCAGAATCTGTCGGACGTGGTTTTATGCTCAAAATTGCGCCAATATTTATCAAACTCCTCGAAGATTTTCGAGCGGAAGGGCGAACTGGCGAACAGCTCATCGAAATTTCTATGAAAATTGCCCATAAATGGCGATGGCGAAGGCGATGCTGGCGATGCTCGGCCAAGGCTCGATTTGGATCTGGATTCGTTTTCTATATGGCTACTCATGGTTGACGTTCTTTCTGTAGTACAGTGGTTCTTGTTGCTGTTGTTGTAGTTGTGGCTGCTGCTAGAACAGCTGTTGGTGTTTTCATTGTTGTTGTTGTTGTTGGTTGCTGTATTATCATTGTCTGTGTGAGGGCGGCGATAGAGAGAAATTTGATATACAAAAGAGCGACACACACAGAGAGAGATAGAGACAGAGAGTGAAAGAGAGACGGTTGCTACAACAACAATAAACACATAATTACAAAATATTTTGTTTGTGGGATGAGTGAATATGCAAAATGACCATTCACCAATGAATATTGAATATCGATACACTCGAAAATAATTCGCCTAGATTTTCAAACCAAATTTTAACTGTTCCATTAATATAAATAATATATATTTTTTCGTATTGATGGAATTTATTAAAATTTAAAATATTTTTTTTTTGTCAGATATTTGAATTATAGTTTTGATATTGAATATAGTTTTATTGAAAAAATGAACGAAATTGTAAATTAAAATTTTTTTTGGAAAGTTGCCAGTTTAGTTTCGGAATAAAATGCGGAATTCTTGGAAAATATATGTTTATGTAGTAAACGAACTAGTTATGCGAACAAGTTCCAAAGTTTCGTTGAAATAAAAAAACACAAGTAAATTAAACCAATAACCGCTTTCTACTGCTTTTTTGTCAATATCTAGGCCACGTATTTTTTCAGAGTGTATCGAGAGTGTGAGTTTAGCTGAACTTGTTCCAGGCCGTCAGGACGGACAGACCAAGGAGCAGAGCGGTGCTCAAGATGCTGCCGGCTGTCGAGCTGGCGGATGAATTGGTTGCATTATTGTTGCTATCGGTGTGCTGTGTGGGAATGGGTGCTGGCGGGTGGCTCGAGGTGGGTGGGAAGGAGTGGGAGTTGGACTCGGAGCTGGAGCTGTGAACGGGGGAACAGGAACCTTTGGAAGCGGAACCACAACCAGTGTCAGGCGTTTGAGAGCGGCGGGCGCTAGTTACAGAAGCGTTGCCTAATTGCACATTATGACTAACGAGTCTCGCGGTGTTCGATCGATAACGATAACGATTGGCAGACGTTGACGCCGCCGTTGGCTTGCCGACGGCACACTCACCCTGCACAGACGGCGGCAACCGGGACACCTTGTACGTCTTCACAACGGTCGTCTTCTTGCTGGCGCTGCTCTGCGCATTCTCCGTCGCCGTCTCGCTGCGCTCCTGCTGCTCGTGCCGCTCCACGTGGCCCTCGCCGCCGTCCAGCTGCTCGCGGCTGGAGAACTTGGCGAACTCGCGCAAGTGGCGCGGCAGCTCGCGCAGATTCGCCTCGGCCTGACCCTCTAAAATGCGCACGGGCGCCGTCTCCACATCCACGTCCGCCTCCGATTCGCTGCCCGTCGGCCTGCCCGCCACCGGCTGCGACTCGGCGCCGCTCTCCCAGTCGCTGTCGGCGGGCATCGCCAGCTTGTGGCGGCGCTCCTTGACGCGATTGAGGAACTCGTCGCTGATGTTCGCCTGCTGCTCGGTGGCGTGCTGCTGCTCGTCCTCGATCTTGGATATCTTGATGATCTTGTGCTGGCGCCGCTCCTCGCGCTCGGCCACCTTGTGCATCCACTCCTCGGCCATCTGCTGGCGGAACACCTCGTCCTCGCTCAGCGTCGGCAGCTTCGGCGCCGGCCGGTAGCTCTCGCGCCGCGGCGGCGGCGCCTGCAGCACCGTCGGCGCCCGCTGCATCTCCTCCATGAGGCGGCGCCGCTCCAGCTGCAGCCGCTCGAACTCCAGCTTCAGCTGCTCCTCCTTGCTCAGTATGTACTGGAGCTGCTGCTCGTGCAGCTCGCGCGGCAGCGAGGCGCGTCTCTGCTGCCTGTCGTACGCCGGCGGCTGTCCGGCCTGCACTTGGGCCGGTTGCGGCGCCGGCGAGACGCCCCGCCTCGAGGTGGTGCTGATGTACGTGGGATTCGGGTCCCGTTCGATCATCGAGTAGCAGCTGGCGTAGTGCGGCCGCTGCTGTGCCGGCGCCTGCTGCAACATGGGCGCATGCCGCCGCCCGCCGCCGTACGCATTGAAGCTGTCGTAGCCCGTCGACAAATCGTTGGTGCTGGCCGACAAGCGGGGCGCGCGTATCGCGTGCGGCTGCCGCTGGCCGCCCTGCCGCTGATAGCAGATCTCCACCTCGCGCGCGAACGGTCTGGCAATGTTCTCCGAGTTGCCCAGATCGCTGGCATAGCGCGACCAATCGTCCTGCGGCGCTCGATACTGCTCTGCGGAGCTGTGCGGACGCGTGATTGCCGGCTCGCTCAGGTTGCACAGGGATTCGGCGCGTCGCGTCTCCCGTTCGATGGGTATTTCGAGGACGCGCGGCACGGAGGACAGCCGCTCCTGGCGCGCTCTCGAGGAGCGCTCAATTTCGCGCTCCAACTCCTGCATGTGTGCGTGACGCTGGCGCTTCAGCTGCTCCAGCTGCGACTGGCAGCTGTTGTTGTTGTTGTTGTTGTTGCTGCTGCTGAGATCGTAGAGCGAGGCGGATTTGTCGCGCTGCTGTCGCTGCTCACGGCCCGTTTGCAGCTCGGCATTGAGCTGCTGGGACAAGGCATCAAAGTCCTTGAATAGCTTTTCATTATCCAAGTGATTCGCCGAAGGTTGCGTGTTGCTGTTGCTGTTGCTGTTGCCATTGATGTTGCTGTCGGGCTGAGCAATTGCTGCTAGCGCTGCTTTGGCACGTTGCCGAAATTCCTCATAAGTGCCGCCGTTGTTCACCTTGGCGGCGCTGCTGTCACTCGATGTTGTTGTTGTCGTTCTTGTTGTTGTTGTCTCTCTCTTAGAGTGTTGCTGTTGCTGCTGTGCGTCATCGTTGAAAGTGTTGGACAAGCCATTTAATTTGGTTGCTGACATAATATCAAAACCTGCCGGCGGCGGCGGCACAGGCGGCGCACAATCCACTTCATCTACTGTTGCTGTTGCTGTTGATGTTGCTGCTGTTGCAGGTACATGTTGCTGCTGCAACGGAAACTTGCCATTGGTTGTGGGCGCATCGCCCTCCTGCTGCCGCTCCCGACTGCTGTTGCTGTAGTCGTAGACAACCTGACCGTTCTCGATGCGCTTCTTGGACTCAAACGAGCTCGTCTCAATGTTCGAATAGCGTTTGCTCTGCTGCTGCTGCTGCTGCGACAACTTTGGCTGCACGCTCTGCTCAATGTTGGAGAAACGCTTGCGCTGCTCGTCGAAAATGTCGCCCTGCTGGGCGATGCTGGGAAACATGCGCGCCAATTCGCTCTCCATGCTGGCTGGAAACTTGCTGCTGATGTTGCTCATGTAGCTGCTGCTGCTGTTGCTGTTGCTGTTGTGCTGCTGCTCTGTGCGACTGGACGTTCGCTGCTCAAATGAGTGCGGCATCTGTTGATCAGCTGCTGTTGTTTTCTGCTCTGGTTTATTTTCAAGTGATGATGTCGCTGCTGCTGCTGCTGCTGTTGCTGTTGTGTTTGGCTTTTGATAGCTGTTGCTCATGTGCTCGCTTGCGTCATCTGCCTGCTGTTGCTGGCTCTTTGCCTTGGCCGCCGTCTCGGCACTCTTCACAGGCACCGGCGGCGGCGGCGGCGACGTCGACGTCGACGTGGGCGTGGGCGTCAAACTCTTGCGCAACTCGCGCATCTTCGCCGCCGTCTTGAGTATCTGCTCCTGCTCCGCCCTCAGTTGGACGCTGTCCATGGCGCGCACCTGCTCGGCGCTCAGCTCGTGGTAGCCGCGACGCTGCACGAACTTCTCGTGCGCGTCCAGCAGCTGATCGGCCGCCGGCGGCAACTGTTGCTGCTGGGCCAAGGCACGCTGGCCCGGCGACAGGCACACCAGCAGCTGCGGATCGGCCTGGGTGGGCAGGCCCAGCCACGCCTCCTTCTCGCCGGCCGTCACCTGATCCACGGACAGCTGCAGCTCGCTGATGTGCGGCAAATGGGGCAGAGGATAAGGCATGTTCTCTTTTTGTTGCTGCTGTTGCTGCTGCTGCTGGTGTTGCTGCTGCTGCTGCTGTTGTGCGCTTATGTTTTGTGCCACGCTGGCGAGCTCCTCAAGCATCTGTTCGCCGTAGGGCATCGAGGCCAAGGTTTCGGTGCATAGCAGACGCAATTTTTTGATGCGTTCCGCATCCGTTTCCCCAGCTGAAATTGGGCAAATTTGGGAAATTGCACTAGCTGCTTGTTGCTGCTGTCGCGGTGGTGGTGTGGGTGGCTGTTGCTGTTGTGTAGTTGGTGCTGGCGAGGCCATGTGTATTGCTGTGCATTGGCTGTGCTGTGTGCTGTCGGAACAATGCGAATCATTCGACTCTTGGCGCTTGAGCAGCGACGGGCTAAGGATGGGATGCGATTCGGCATTGGGTGGTGCTTGTGGTGGTGGTGGGTCAGTGGTGCATGCTGTGGGATAGTAGTGCATGCTGTGTGGTGGCGGTGGCACAGGCGGTGGTGTGGGTGATAACCTACAGCGCAATTCCGGTTGCTGTTGCTGCTCCGGAGCAGCTTGCACATGCGACGCATTCCCGTTTCCGTTTCCGTTTCCGATAACGTTAACGTTTCCACTTCCGTTCGCGTTCGCGCTTTCCTCGCGTCGCGTCATTTCGATCAATTCGCGCACTTTTTCCATGTTGCGAACGAATTCCTCGCGCGTGGCCGCCAGCGAAGCGGTTGCAGTTGAACTGTTGGCCAATTGGCTCGCACCGAATTCGTTGGCCAACAACGTTGAATTTCCTTCTCTTGGCAGCTCATTAATCGCTGGCGTGGGCGTCGCTGTTGGCGTCGACGTCGGCGTCGGCGTCGATGTCGCAGCACTGAGCAGCGACGATAGCGAACTGCCCGCCGATGTCCGTTCAGCGGGATGAGCGTTAACAGGTGTGCTCTCACGACTCGATTGACTTGATGCTGCTGCTGCCTCAGTTGTTGCTGCTGCTGCTGCTGCCTCCGTTTCCGTGTCCACTTCCGTTTCGACCTGCAATTGTTGGGGTTCGCGTTGTTGTTGCTCTTGTTTTTTACTTGGTATTTGTTTTTTTTGTTGTTACTCAATAGAATAGTGTTAGGCATGCATATAAGTAGTCTCTCTGTTTGTGCTGCGCATTACGCATTAACATGGCCTACTTCAAATATATTGCGCACCCAATCTGACCCCAATTTGTATATAGAAGCTAACAAACGTATACCCTGTACTGTGTACGCAAATATATGCAACAAAACTAACATAAAATATATTTTGGTATTTAAAAAGTTTTTAAAAAACAAAAAAAAAACAAGAAAAATATTTTTAGAAAGTGCATAACAAAATACTGTAAATATTACTGCAAGAAAAACTCATCAACTAAAAAACACTTATTAGTGATTCAATTAAGCTTAATAAATTGCTCACATTGGTTTTAAGGCAAACCGCTTTTTGAGTTTATGAAATGAATTATATTCAGAAAGATGAATATTATATACCCTTGTAGACACTTAGCAGATGCACAGCATAATTATGTGAACTACAAAAAAGAAATCAATCATAGCTGCAAATAAAATTTAAAATGTTCTCCTGAAAATTGTATTTTAACATTTTTTTAGTCTTCTTGTTTGGCTGTTTGACAGCTTTGAAAACAAATTAGTTTTTCAGACAAAAACTACTTTAACCTACATTTATTTTAACAAAATTATATTACTTAAGTTGCTTTGACCGTGTTAATCGACTGTTTGTAAACTCTGACATTTAAATTATATACACAAATGTGAGGAAAATACATTTGCGAGCATTTGCTTTAATTTAATTTAAATTTACTTTAATATTTGTAATAAAAAAATTTTTTTTGTGTCTTTTTGTATATGATAATGAAATTATTTTATCGATCGTATTGATCAATGTGAAAAGCCTATAACTGACGAGAAACTATTCTAGTTAAAATCTGGCATTATAACTGATTAATGATGTCAAAAAAGTTCTAATGGAAATATCATTCAAATGTGCGTTAAATTTGTACTACCTCAATAAATCGATCGATAAATGATCGATATATTTATCGTTTCACTATCTACCCAACTTTCTTTAGCTGATTTTCACCAACTCCTTGAACTGAGCCTCCCCAATTGGTTAGTTGATTAGACTACCACTACGAACCTCGCACTCGCCCTCGGTTTCCGTTTCGTTGGATGAACTGATCGGCTCCATGGTCGTGGTGCTGCTGCGGTCGTCGTCGGGGCGGTTGATCAGCTTGCTGGCATCGGTGTCCAGGTCGATGAGGGTGCGTTCGGTGAGGGCAGCTGCCTCCTCCAGTTCGAGTTCCATTAGATCCGAGACGCTGCTGGAGCCGGACGAGCTCAGGTAAATGAGTTCGGCGTCCTCCGATTGCGGCGATAGCGTGCTCTGCAGTCGCGTACAGCTCTCCAGATCAGCGGGCTGGTCGAGCAGCTTCGTCTCCAGCACGAGAGCCGGCTGCTCCTCGCGACGCTTGTGCCGGCGACTGAAGTCGAGTTGGCTGCGCGGAAACGATTCGTTCGCCTTCGGCGGCACCGCCGGACGCGTTTTGGCCGCTTCCGCGCTGCGGGCGAGGCTTGAGGCCAGATCGTTGCCGACGGCTGAGGCCTCGCTGTTCTCCTCGAGAATGCTGTCCAGGTAGCGCGGACTGAGCAGCTGCGGCAGAAAGTGCGATTCGAGTGCATTTCGCTTTTGGGCGCGCTTCAAGCGCAGCTGCTCCTGTTGCTCGGCGCGGCTGCTGGACGGCATATCCGGCGAGGACACAGCTGGCACAGCCGGCGCCTCCGTCTCCGAGTCGGCCTCAAACACCAGCGGCGACTCCAGCGCCCCATGGCCATTAAACTCGCCCGAGCTGCAATCGCTGCTCAGCTCCAGTTCCTGAATCTTCACCTCGTGCGCGAACTTACGGAACTGGCTGCCTTGCTGCACGTTCTTCGGCGACGGCGATTCAACAAGATAACGTGGCGGTGGTGACAATGTGCCGCTATTGTTGCTGTTGCCGTTGCTGTTGTTGTGTGCTGTTGTGGTGCTGCTGATCTCCTCAATTTGGGGCTTACCTTTGCGAGCGCGCTCCTCCGCATCCGTCTCGACGCGTATCTGATGTATGATGACCTTGGTGCTGCGTTGCAGCGGCTGCTGTGCGGCATGTTGCCGTGGAGCCGCCTCCTGTTGCAGCTGTTGACAATTGGCCAGCAGCTCTTGCACGGCTGCTGGCAACGGTTGCTGCTGTGCATCTACTTCGGCATTGTCCTCGCGCACAATGCGATGAACTATGACCTTGGCCTGGCGCGGACTGCCTGGCGGCTTGGCTGCCAGCTGTGGCGTCTCCTGTTGCCGCTGTGGCAGCTCCGTCGGCTGCTGTTGCTTCGAGTTCCTGGCGCCCATTGTGTTGCTATCGTCTAGTGATTGCTGCTGTTTGGTTTCCTCTTCCCCCTCAACTATCACAGGCACTATGTGAACCACTGGCTGCTCAGACTGTTTGGACAGCTGCTGTTTCGACTGATGAACTAACTGATCGGCTAGCTTCTCTGCTGTCAGATCTTTTTTCAGATCTTTGGGATAAGCTTCTTTCGTTGCGATCGGTAGCTCTTTGGATAGATCTTCAACTAGATCTTCTGGCTGATCTCTGACTGATCTTTCCTGTACGCTTAGTTGTTCTTTGGAGCGATCTTCAGAATGATCTAGCAGCAGCTCCTTTGACTGTTTCGCTGCTTGATCGACGAGCACTTTCTGCTTCAGATCTTTTAGATCAACTGCGATCAACTGTTCATTTTGTTGATCTTGAACTAGATCTTGCTGAATCAGCTGCTCTTTTGCCTGATCAACAGACAGTTCTCTTTTCTGAACTTCAGACTGATCCTTAGGCTGATCTAATTTGGAGTGATCTTCTTCTTTCAGCAACTGATCGACAGTCTTCTCCTCCGCCTGACTCTCAGACAGATCTTCGAGTTGATCTTCGGCTGTATCTTTCAGCTTATCTTTCGCTACTTGCGCCGACTGATCTTCTGGCTCTTTCTGGCTGCTTTCGCTGCTGACTATGACAGTTGTGGCCGCATCAGCGGCTGTGACGCTGTCGCTGGCCGTTGTTGACCCATTTGAAATGTTGCCAGAACTTGCATTATTATCATCCTGATAATCATTAGCTGCTGCTGATGTTGCTGCTGTTGCTGCTGCCTCCTCAGTTACTGTTTCCTCTGCCGCTTGCTGTTTATTTTGATTTGCGTTTTGATTTTTATTGCGCTTATTACGATTACGATTGCGATTACGATTACGATTATTTGGCATCGTCTACGTCGCGTCTAAGCCTGCAAAACTACAAACCCCCCCCCCAAATTAGAACACACACTTAAAGTCTTGCTATGTGTATGTATATGTGTGTGTGTATGTGTGTGTGTCTTATTTGTTGTGCTTGCTTGCTGCTGCCGCAGTGTTTCTAGCTATTACGCATACGCCGCGTTTGCCGCTTTCAATCAGCTAAATCTAAAAATTGCTTCTATTCGTGTGATTTTTGCTTGTTGCTTTTTTTTTTTTTTTTTTTTTTTTTTTTCTTTTTTTTTTTTTTTTTAGGGATTACTCTCTTCTTTTCGGTGTCACTCGTCGCTGGTAGAAACACAACTAAAACTGAAAAACTGAACCATACGGCGCCGTCAGCCGATCAAGCAAACGACGAACCGGCATTCAAGCAGCAGCGAAGTCCGCGTCTGCGTCGACGTCAACGCCAGCGGCGACTGCGACGCCCGTCCGCCACCCGGCAAAAGTTTGACACGCGTCCGGCGCTGCATAAATTTTTGATAGATACAGATACATATACTATATATATAGTTATATATATATTTCACGTAATTGTTGGCCGCAAAAAAGCAGAGTGTAAAAAAAAAATAATTTGATTTTACGTTTTAGTTTTCCACTTTCGTTCTCATCGCGCCCGCTTTGCGTTCCGATATTTTCGTTTTTCCGAGATTTTTCTGACAAGATTTTCTTTCGATTTTCTTTCTTGTTTTACGCGCGCTCGTGTTCCCGTTTCTTGTGCTGACGGCGACTGGCGGCCAAGGAATGGGCCATGGGCTGCTCCCAGCTGCCAAGCGGACCGCACAAATCACTTGCAGCATATAGGCACGTATACGGGAAAATAAAAATGTACAGAAAAAAAAACCAACCAAGAAAACCTAAAAAAAATTATACCCACAAGAGCAGCAACAACAACAATAATATGGGGAATTCATAATGAGGCTCGTCTGATGATCATTTTAAAAATACATAAGACGCTGTCTGTGGAATTGTAAAGAGAGCACAACATTTGCCCCAAGTAGTGGGAGTTGCTGGGGTTGTGGGTGGGCGGGGCAAGCAGGCAAGTTGTGTGTAAAGTGCAAAGCAAACAAGCAGCGAGCAAAAGTGTTGTGCAGTGTATTCAAAGTTGTTGTCGCTGTTGTCTTTGCAGCCAATTCAAACATAAATAAACAAAGAAACCAAAATCAAGTCCAAGTCAAGTCAAGTTCTCAGGACTTGAGGCACACGCTAAAGTCTAACAAAATTGTTTCATAAATAAAACAAAAATATATATATGCATATACAAAACCAAATCGAAACTGAGTTGTTTAGAAAATGTTTTTGCGTTTCTATTTTGCAGCTGCAAATAATGTCATATTTAATTATAATTTTGTCTACGTTGAAATTTCTGCAATTTTAATGGTTTTATTTATTCAATGAATGCCAGAAAAATGAAGAACTCAAGTTTTGAGACGTTTGAACTTTTGAATAAGCAAATAAATTTCAGCGTTAACCATTTTAATACCATTTTATATTTATAAAATTTGTGCTACAAATAGTCATTCAATAATTCGAAAATAGTGTATATTTACACATTCGAAATTTGAATCAACAGCCAATTGAGAAATTATTTTCAAAAATTTTAAAACTACGTTTCAGAAATGTATTTGTTTTCATCATATGAAAACAATAAAGGCACTTAATATTTCAATTTACCGTAAATAAAATTCATTTAAAATAAATTTTAAAAAATTAATTTCGTGGATATTTTGCTTTTTTGAATTTAACAAGTAATTAGACATTTAGTAAATTTTAGTGCATTGAAATCTCTCAATTTTTTTATTTATTTATTTAAGAAACCTTTATAAAGCCATAATTTAATTTATTATCTATTCAATCTCCATTAATTTTTGTCTATTGAAATCCATTTGGAATGTTGTTTAGTTAGAACACAAAGAATGTTTATTTCCTGAATCAATTTGGCTACTTTCACCCACCCCTCGTCTCACTCCGCACCCTCCCACCGGCCATCCCAACCTATATGCCCAAAACAAATCGCTTACAACGCATTTTAATTACACACAACATACACAATTATACGACTGCAGTCAAGTGTGTGTGTGTAAGAGTGTGTGTTTAACTTATGGCATTTTCAAATATTTTTCGTGCGTAATTTCATTCGATTTGTATTTCTTTTTGGCTTTTGTTTTTAGCTCTGCTTCAATTCTGTGGTCTTTGGTCTACGGTCTCTGATTCTCTGGTCTCTGGTCTCTGGTCTCTGTTGTGTGTACACTTGAATAATTTTTACGAGTTGAAATTGAAGCACTTTTTCCCAACTGACAAAGTGTGCCGGCTCATATAGGTGTATAGTATATACAAATATAGATATATGTGTTCATCTGTATATATATATATATATATATCTTCTACTGGGCCATGCGGTTAGTAGTCGTTGATTTATTTTTAAAAGTACTTAATGGATTTCAATTTCTTTCTGCTTTCTTTGACTTGAACAGACGCTTCTTCTTCCTCCTCTTTTTTCTATTCGTCATGCTCATCATGGGGCGCAAATAGATCTGTAAGGCCTCCATTCCTGTCAGGTGCCAGACGACGTGTCGTTGGGAACGGGAGGAAAGGGAGATTCGGACGGACAAGTGTGAAATGTGCACGTGATGCAAATGAATGCAGTATTGAGCGGGAGGCGGGGGCATTCAGATTATGCAATTTAGCTGGGAACAGTGGGACAAGACACAAGTGAGAATGGGCAAATCACAGCGAAAATTAACAAATGTAAGAAGAAAACGAAGAAGAAGAAGAAGAACTAAAAAGTACACTTAACACTTGCTACCTAATTAAAAACCTATTAAAACGGCAATTTCCTCCAGCTAGGCAGACACATAAAACGTAAGAAACACCTTCTCTCTCACTCGTTCTATTCTTTTCTCTCCTTCTCCCGAACACTTATTCAGTTTATTTGATTTGGTTTCGCTTCCGTTGCTTTTGTGGCCACCTTTTTGTTTTTGTGGTTTCTGAATTGTCTAGATTATTATCGTAATTTATTCTATTAAGCGGCATCGTTAACTGTCTATAAATCACACATAAAATTTTAGCACTTACTGAAACTATTATTTCTATTATCTTATAATTACGCAATGTCGATAACAACAACAACAAATTGCAATAGATATGCATTTAGTTTTCTGTATAATTTTTGAGTTATCTTTCAACAATGCTGATAAAGACGCATTTCTATTTATTTCTTCGAATTGAAATAGGGTTTCTGTGTTGAAATTAGGGGACGAAATTTGTTCGATATGTTAACAATCGCTGCACTTTATGCAAAAGACTGTAAGATTGTATTCAAGAGTATCTAAATTGCATTCAGTAGAAATTAATTTTTACTGAAAAAATGGGATCTATGAATGAATCATGTTAAAGACTTTGCCACGAGTATTTCTGATAGAAAATCACTTTAAAAGAATTTGTTTTAAAATATTAAACAAATTTATATTTATCTATGTAATCAATTGTTCATTTTGGAATGCTATGATAATAAAAATAAATTTTGAATTACCACGAAAATATTTGGCTATTTAAGAGCCTTAAATTAAAATCATAAGTATGTAAAAGAAATGAATTTAAATTTAACAAAGTAGCAAGTTGTTCTCAAAAAAATTGCAGGGGCTTTTCAACATTCAATAAGGCCTATTGATTTTGTATTTTCGTTGTCTATGTTCTTTTTGCTGTTGCTCTGTTAGCTGTTTTTGTTGCTAATTAGCATAGATTTTAAACGTTGCTTTTAAGTATTTGTTTTTTTGTTGTTTGTTGTTGTTGCTGCCGCTTCATTTGCCTACACTTTTGGTGCTGCAGTTGTTATTGTTGTTGTTGTTGTTGTTGTTGTTGTTGTTGTTGTTGTTGTTGTTGTTGTTGTTGTTGTTGTTGTTGTTGTTGTATCTCTGTTTACGTATGCGTAATTTATTTGGGCATCATGCTGCATGCTTTGCTTCTCGCTAGCTCTCTCCCTCCCTCTCACTCGCTCACCTTATTTGTTCTTTACATAGCACACACACACACACCGATTCACCGTTGTAATGCAAACAAAATATTTAGTAAATTAATTTATGGCTTGCGCGCTCATTTGCGCAGCCACCCACCAACAACGACGTCGACGCTGACGTCACGGCTGCGCCAGCGTCAGCAGCGCTGCCCGCGTCCGCTGTGAGGTCAACGCAAGGCGGCAAATTACAAAAGCAATGTGAACAAAAACTAAAAGTGGAAAGCACAACTAAGAACCAAAGCGGCGCATTTAGTACTCAATTAATTGCAAAATCGTCGGTTTATTTCAAAGACGGTCTTCTGTTCACCCGTCCACAGTCCACCGTCCGCAGTCCACTGCCCACTGTCGTCTGTCGTCTGTCTTTCTTTCTTTCTGTTTGCCGCGTTCCTCAATGCATCGCGTACGTGCGCCAACTGAAACGTTGAATCTGCATTCAAATCTCTGAATCCCATATATCCCAAACACAACACGATATGCGAGTGCGCCCAATTGGGATCGGGGGGCCCGTTGCCGGTCAACGACTGTTGGCTGGGTGTGCTTTTTGGGCGCACAGTGTGACCAACTAGATATTACTAAACGAAAAACTAGTGAAAGCTTTAAAAAATTCTATGCATATATATATTAAATTGAAATAAAGAACTTTTATATTGTAAAAAAAAACATGACGATAGAAAAAGCGTTGAATATAGTTTTTTATGCAAAAAAAAATATATATATACATATATAAAAAACTGAAACCTGACCGACTGAAGGAGAAGCTCTGCTAACTGTATTCTTGCTTGTCTTATCTTGCAGTCAAATAGAGAGCGAATGCGAACTTAGCATAATAAATTGTGAAGTGGCTAAAAATCGAACAATGATCTCAGCGCGTTGGCGCCTGAGTGTTAAACTTGACGCTAAATTGCAATTTCGAAAGGCGCAAAAGTTTTGTTTAGTTTTTGGTCGAAGGCTACCTTCGACCATGAACCCATATAATCTATGCAAATAAACAAACACATTAAGGTCGAAAACTTTGGCTCATTGCGTCAGTCAGAAATGTGGTTCTAAGTTTTTACAGTTACAGGCAAGCAAGAACTAAACACACACACACACACAAATACACACGCTATTAGTTATGCTATAAATAGAAGCACTTTCGTATACTAACAACGGTATTGTGTAGCGCAGTGTAATTGCTTTTTTTTATTTTTGTTTTTGTTATTCGTTTTATTTTATTCGGAACGCGCTCGCGATCGCACAACGTCAAAGTCGAAGTTCTAATGGCAACTGAAGACTCGCAAGCTTCACACAACACGTCAGCGACAACAACCGACAACAACAGCAACAACAACAACAGCAACAGCAACAATAATAACAGAGAACAGAGAATAACACTTTGTCACCTGGCAACGTTTCCTCTACAGACAGCGAGCCGGCCACAACAACAACTACAAAAGCAAAAAAACAAACTAAAACTGCGACGATAATTTTGCCAAAGTTGTTAACTACCTATTGTTGTTGTCAATGTTGTTGCTGCTGTTGTGGTTTTGTGCTCAACAAAAAGCTAATTATTGTCGTATTCGCCACCTCTCTCTTTTCCACACTCTCGCGTGCTCAGTCGCTCTTTCGCTTTGTCGCTCTCTTTGCGACCGATTTCCTGTTAGCTCAAATCAATCGCATTCACCAATAGGAAGCTTGTCTTTTAGAGCGATACCCTAACGAAGGGCATAACCGGTTTCAAATGCTTATGGTCACAATAAGCTTAAAGTTGAAACAGCTTTTAGATTATTTAAGCCGAACTCAACTTAAGTCATATTATAAGATATGATTTTAATACATAATACATGTTTTAAAATTATTTGTTTAAAAATAATAAATAAATAAAAGTAACGTAAACTTAGTCTAGCATATAACAAATTACTTT
Organism: Drosophila micromelanica; assembly: GCA_004143825.1. Classification (NCBI taxonomy): domain Eukaryota; kingdom Metazoa; phylum Arthropoda; class Insecta; order Diptera; family Drosophilidae; genus Drosophila; species Drosophila micromelanica. The sequence goes on from SCDY01000633.1 coordinate 57,933, forward strand.
TCAACTTGTAACAAAAAGATATTTAAATATTATTTAATTTTATATTTATATTTTTTGAATTTATTTCAATTTAATACTCCTCAAATATTCCAATTCTTTCAGAAGCAAATTTTCACTTGTGAGAGTATGCAAATTTCGCTCTGCTATAAAATCAACAAAAAGTTCGATTTTATTACATTTTCTGCTGTTAGAACGAAGCCTAACTGCTTTGCTGAGCACCTGGTACAAGCAAATAGAATGTTTTGGCATTTTGCCAATCTCTTGACAGCTGGAAGCAGCTTTCAGTTTCATTCGCTCATCAGCTGGAAGTGAATTCGCCAATCTAAAGCTAAAGCCGGTCAAACCGCTCAATGCTTAGAAATACAATTAACACTCATTAATCAGGCACAGAACTCAATTACGAGGGTTCACTTATCGGTTTTCTCTGATTTTAAATGATTTGTTTGTTTGCTTAGTAATGAAATCATGTGCATAAATAATAAAAAAGTACGAAATCAAAATGTTAACTTATCAGAAATAATAATAATAGAAACACACGTTATACACAAGGCTAGACAATATCTATATTTATGTCGGTGTGTTTGTTGAGTGTGTTGAACTTATATACACACAATCTCTACTTTTATCAATATTTAATCAAGCATTTGCGTTGAATAAAAAATGAATTGCTTACCACATGGCAAAATGCTTACCAAAATAATTGTTAAAGAAAACATTTTTCGAAAACTAAAAAAAAATAACGCAAAACATAAAGAAGGGGCGTTTAGGTAACGCCCACTATTTGGAATTTGAATAATCGTTTGTTCAATAGATAACAAATTAATGCTAATTGCATTTTGAATTTGCTTCATGTTCAACTTATATTTAAGTCCATGGCAATTCATACAACGCATTTATCTGCCGATTCTGAATCATTTGCCAAAATTCAAAATACTTTTAAGCACATTGTTTATGCGACATTTTGCAGTTTTTGGCAGCCGAAATAAACAGCAAAAAAAAATGTAAAAACAAAAACTGGAAACACAAAAGCCAAAAAATATCAAATAAAAGTCAGCTGTCAGATGAGCGGCGCTACCCACAAAAAAAAAACAAAGAGGAAAAAAAAATCTGCAAAACCAAAAACTTTTGCTGATAGATAGCTAGAACGAATAGAATTAGGGGTACTCCCGTCGAGAGTGCTCGATTTTTATGTGTGTGTATTATTTTAATTACTATATTTTTATTTGTGTTATAAAAATAGTACTTGTTATTATACAAAAAAAAAAAAACTAAAATAAAGAGCCAAAACGCACTTAATAATGTGTTTTGTAGTTTTTAATATACATGCTTCAAATATAATTTATAAAATTCTATTTAGTACTTGAGCTTATGAGAATCACAAAGAAAGGCGATAATGCACTTTACCATTTAATGGCTTATCAGCATTTGCTATCAATTTCAAAAATTAGAAATTTTTCCCACATTTCTTTTTGTTCGATTTTTTTTAGCTTGAACCAAATAACTTGCTAGCAAGTGCTTAACTTTGTTATTTGTTTTCAGGCCAAGTCGCGAGCGTGTGTGAAAAGGAAACGTCAATTTACTTAGATAGGTGTACATAAACGCTTCTAATCGATAATAGTAATCAGTCTGAAGTTTTAAACTGACAAAAATAAAAACGAAACAGCTGTAACATTTCCCAGAAATAAACATATTTGTTCAGTTATTCTCTAACCAAATGTGACTCAATGGGTTGAGAGCGACTCGGGTTTTATCCCCGCATCATATAAATCGGCGGTCAATGGCATTCAAATAATGAAACATTCAAGAGCTCAGTGGCACTTTAACTGTCGCCGACATTCCGGCAGTGTTGTGGTTTCTGGTTACCTGGGGGGCTCTTAGCTTGATGTCTTGGCCAAGTGTCGTTTTAATTAGGTACCCCAGCCACATTAATTGGGTGTGAAGCATGAATGAATGATTAAGTTGCATGTGGCACATATAATTCAATACCCCAATCAATTTGAGCGTCTCTGAAAATGCCTCCACTTAGGCCTAATATAATTACAACTAATTGGCCTTGGTAGCGCCCACACTAAAATGTTTCTCCCGAAAATTCGATAGTTATTATTTGATTATGCTAATTTTGCTATGTTGTGGGTTTTAAAGTGGGTATATTTTAATATGTCACGAATTTTGAAAATGGTCTAATGGTCTTATTTATGGAATAAGTTGAGTGATAAATCGTTTGTTCGTTCATTTATAGACAACTTGAAGAAAACCTCCGACAATAATTTGGATAACCATATATAGGGGAATTTATGGAAAAATGTTGTATAAAAAAACTAAATGTTTGTTATCTTCTTCCATTCCAAAAGAGTTTTCCTTTAAAATATCAATTTTTGTTGTTATTTAATAGATTGGTTTTAAAAATGAATTATATTTACTTGCACAAACTTTTATATTATATTTTTATAAAAATAAAACGTGATTTTATGGCATTTTCTATTTCAAAAGTGCTGACCATATTTTAAAGCCAATTAATCAACATACGAGTCCCAAAGGAATTTACTCAATGAACAATATTTTTTTCAAACATTGTTAAGTATTAGCGTATTTTTATTATAATGAGAAAGCTCACAAACATCTACAAAAGGTAGTTTTTTTTTTAATTTCTATTTTTACCACGTTTTTCTTCGTTTATTAAGCCTGACTCAAGTATAAACAATTTGTCGATGCTGATCAATTGTCTTTTCGCTTGTTCTAAACAAAATTAAGCGCCTTTTGTTGCTATCGCACACGTTTTTATTGACAATAAATTCTAAAGGCAGTTCACTTTCGTGGACTAGTATATACTATATATACATATACATATGTATGTATGTACATTTGTGTATACGCGAAAAATAAAACCTAAACTTATGCCGGCTGTCTTATCAAAATTTGTGCCATGTCGTTTGTGCCCATATGGTTGTTGTTATTGTTGCCATCGTAAACAAAGGCAGAATAATAAATAATACAAGGCACCAAGAAATTTACAGTGCGCACAGTGCGTATAATTAATATGCGCAAATTGCGCGATTTATCGAAAGTTTTCGCTTTTGACAGGTGAAATTAAAAAATTTGATAAAAAAAAATGTATAATAAATAAAATAAAAAGCCCAATCGCAGGTCTAAACTTCATTTGCATGCCATGCCCCATGCATCCGGTCATTAAAAAATTAATTGAACTATGACCAAAAGTCGCCTCGAACAACCCGGTACAGTATAATTTAAAACGTATTAAAATCACACACACACACATGTTTATCTAGTTCCAATAGACAGACAGACACAACACACAATTTAGAGCGCATATTTTGTGCCATTTTTGGTTGGTTATTATTATTAAAGATTATCATATCATATTCGAGCATAATTAACTAACATTTTTGTATTTATTTATACACAAACAATAATCAATCGAAACCCTTATAAATAGTATATATTTCTTAATAAGTGCTTATCGCACTTAGATTTAAATATTTAATGAAGCGAAGGTTGCGTCTGCGTTTCTTCGCTTTATAACGTATAACAGAATTTTGTGCTATTGTAGCACAGTTACGATTTGTCTAGGTTAAGCACAGATTGGCATAGTGGAATTTAGCTAAAAGAAAAAAGAGACTCAACTCTGAACTTTGCGTTCGCAATATTGCGGTCTAATTTGATAAGGTTAATTAATGGCAAGGGGCATAAAAATAAATTAATAACTCACGTTGTGCTTGTATCCAGAGAATAGCCGTTTACTGCAACACACTGATACACACACACACACACACTGATAAACACACCCGCACACACTCACGCGGACACTTGCAATTTGGTAAGCGTTAAATGGTGAGCGGGTAGACAAAATCTCTTTTGGGCTGTTAACAAATTTCACGCGCGCGTCTTAACCGTTTGTTGTTGTTGGGAAGCTGATCGCAGCTTTCGCATTGGTTGTTGTTGTTGTTGTTGAGTGCAAAATAACACACTCACAAACGTATTCGCACTCGCACTCACGCCGACAACTTGACTTGGCAAAACTTCTGTAGTAACTAAATAGCTGGGGCCCACGGTATCGTATAGCACAAAACAACGGCGTATTTGGCGACAGCGACGCGCGCGCTGGCAGCGGCAGAGCAGCTGCACAGTGGTACGCAAATGCCAGACAGTGCTAGGCAAATCGTATGAACCATTAATCTTATCTGGATTTCAAGATAATCATAATTATTCAATGTTTGTTAAGTGGTTCTTTTGAGTTGCCTTTGCTATAAAATTTTTATTAAAACTATTTGTTATTATTATTATTGAATTACGTCTTATAAATAGCCAAACTCTATAACATAGCTATTTAAAAAAAATTTATAATTTTAGTTACTGAAAAAAATATTATTTTTCCATATTCAGAATAGCCTTTTTAGTGATTATAAATTTTTTTAATTTTTGTATATCTGAATTGGTTTATAAATTGTATAAACGTCTATTTTATATTTTAAAACTTCGGCTTCTTATTCGTTTAACAGACCCCTTTCAATGGGTAACCTGTTTATAATCACCATCTTTTCAGTTTGGTCCCACTGTTTGCTTGCCTATTGACTACAGTTCGCAGCTGATTTTGAACGCTGCTCAATAGTTGGTGCCACTGTGCCTTTTGATTAGTTTGACGTTGACTTGTTGCTGCCAGCGCTGACTGCGACGTCGGCGGCGAGTGGTGGGTGCTTGCCTCGGTCTCTGGGAGCTGCTCTGTAGCCGGCTTTGGGTCTGGCTTTGGCGTGACTTGTTGACGATTTGTTTTTGTTTTGTTTGCTTTGACGCTCTGCGCTTGGCGGGCACGAACCACAGATCCGATATTTTCCAATTTGTATGCATAAATTCACACACAGATGCACACACACACTTAGGGGACAAAAAAGGGGTGCGGACCTGGAGGTGGAGAAGCAGGAGGCGAGCATGTTGTGTCTCTACACATCATGTGCCCGTCCAGAATCAGGCAAAACAAAAGAATCCAAACAAACAACAAACGTAAAAGTTGCGAGTACTCACACTCAACCGAGTACTCATACGAGTGCGGGTTCAAGTACTCGTACATGTGCGCATCTGGCTTAGGGCACGGGCTGTGGAGTGGTCACAACGATGCCATATAGCGGGTGGCAAACATGGGTTGTACGAGAAGTTGCCGGCAAACGAATTTGAATATTCATTTGATTTATTTATTTTTTTATTTGTCTGCTATAAAATTGTTTTGTATACCCTTGAGTATTATCTAACTATTTATCAATCATATAATAAGTTGTATATGGCTCAGATAAGAAGGGTTTTAGAACTATTGGACACAATATTGCATATATAACAGTTTTGTTATATATATTCCTATGCAAAGGAAACGAGCCAGAACGGAAGTAGATTAAATATTACAATCGGCCTTGTTTGCTTGACAATTCTGTGGAACAACTACACAACTCACCCTCGCATTTAAGTAGTTCTAAGAAATTATCGGGTATGACACACTTCAAAATACCAGCTAAAGATATACTAGAAAGGTAATTTAAAAATACTTTTTTTTTAAATAAATAAAATTTTTAAGCTACCTTCACGATTTTCTATCCGTTTTAATATTTTTAAGACCAATTTGTAAAAACTTTTCAGAACGTATTGTTTTTGAAGTTTATTAAAATATATAGACATGAATTGCATGCATAGAGCAGCCTAATATACTGCTTAACCAAGCTTTGCTAGAGGGTATATTAATTTGCCTGTTGCCGGCTTTAGGCGCTGTCCACTTGCCTCACCCCTTCACTTCCCATTTCCCTTTCATTCATAATAATGCCAACGGCGCGTCGTCAAGCTCCAACAGGCAGCGGCTAGGGCGTGCCCCCGCCCCCCTTCCCACGCTCACGCCCTCGCCTGCTGCGCCCTATGACTGTACCGCCCGTGCCTATGCATATGGGTTGTATATACGAAAGGGGTCGCGGGGTCAGCTCGCTCAGTGCTACTGCCGGCGTCATACAGCAAATAGACAGACGACAATTATTATTGCCAGTGCTGCATAGCTTTACAGTTTTTTTCTTTCAGCTTTTATTATATATTTTTGTTAATGGTTTGTTTTCGTTTATGCGCTGAAATGTGCGCCATGAGCACATGGGATTAGGGCAAGAAGAAGAGCCACAGCGACCAGAGCGACAACTTTTATGACATTATTGACAATAAGTGTAAGGGATGAGGGGGGGGGATTGGGGGTTGGTTCTTGAGTTGTCATGGCATTGTGAATAATGAGCTCACTCGTAATATCAGTGGACAGGCATAAGTTGTCACAGAAGCTGCATTTCGAGAGCCTGTCAAGTGAATGAACAGGACACTCAAAGACAGCAGCGGACATCACAGGATAACAGTTTCCCATAACGAGCTAAAGCTGATTGGTTTGTTGAACTTAGTTAAAGTAAAGCTGCAAAGTATATTAGTAGACCTTTTATCGAACATAAAAAAAAAACAAAAAAAAAATTAAAAACTTATTTTCGATGAGTATATTCTTGAATTGTACTTATAATAAATACCATATAATAGAGAAAAAAGAAAAAGCCGATAGTTAAAGGTTATGAAATAAATAAGACAAGAATTTCGTTGTCTTCACTTTAGTGCATTCCAAGCCGTAGGATTCGAAAACCTTATCAATCATTTAAATGCAATTTTTCAAGTTTAAAGAATATCAGATTTATATATGTTATCATGCAACATATATTTTTATATGGAAAAATCATGCAAAGCTAACTAAAACACACAAAGTAAACATTGCAAGCAACAGTAACAGCTCACTTTTAGGCTTCTGTTAATGCAATGTTAAGTCGCTGCTCACCTGCTGTTGTTGCTGCTTCCGTTTCAGCTGCTGTTGCGACGCCATTTTGCAGTGCTTGAACTTTGCGATGCAAAAATGGCGTGCCGCAGTGTTGGCAAGCCCCAACTTCCGTTTCCTTAATCGCAGTTGTTGTTGTTTCCGTTGTTGCGCTACATTAAATGAAGCAAATGTTGTTCTCTTTGTTGTGGTTGCTGTTAATTGTTGTTGCTCACCTGCTGAGCGCCAATATTAAAGGACCTCGCGCACGCTGCGCCTTTAACACATTTAACAGCTGCGCATCGCTCAAAGCGACATCCTGCAGACGCAGCGAGGACTGCAAGACGAATCATTTAAATACACATATACTAAACTTAAAGCACAATTTATTGGTTAAACAAAAGCACACATTTCACTTAGGTACTAAACAATGAACTAACTAAATATTTTGCATACACTTTTGGACACACGTTTGGCGGGCAGCGGGGGCGGCTTCGTCGTCTGTCCCCCGCGACGCAGCGAACAAAATTTAAGCATTATTTTGTTTTTTTTTCTTTTTTTTTTTCAGTTGTTTAAGCCACAGTGGATGGCACCAGACTAAGAGCCACACTTGACTCTCGCAACACTCGAAAACTGAAAACGGGCCGAGCTCATTTGATGGGCGTTAACCCCGCCGGCGATAAGGCACAGGCACCAAAAACACCAGCTGCAGCTGAGGCTACGCCAGCGAGCAGATGCCGCGACGCTCCATGAAGACCGCCAGGCAAGTGGCGTCGACGCGATCGAAGAGCAGCGAGCCAAAGCGTCGCGCCGTATAGTCCACGATGAGAACCATTTTGCAGTTGATGCACTTGTCGCGATAGTGGAAGAGCAGACCGACCGTCTGGTGCACGATGTGATCCACGTAGCCGGGCGCCGAGCGGTACACCTGATGGTTGCCCATCTCGACAATGGCACGGGTGTTGACCACCACCTTGCTCCGCATGTAGGCGGGCATCACCTCCAGCGTGCGTCGCACCTTGGATTGGGTGTAGAGCAGGCGGTTCGTGACGTGGGCGGGCGCATTGAAGGTGTCGTTGCTGTCGCGCCTGTAGAAGAACACGTTGCGAAAGACGAAGCCCGAGGTGCGTCCCTCGTCGCACTGGCGCAGATAGTCCGCCAGGGAGTTGTGCTTGAGTGGCATCAGCACCTCGTCCAGATCGACAACAGCCGCATACCGATGATTGTCCACCACATTGGCCCGATAGACGCAATCGTTGAACTGCGCCACAATGCCCGCATAGTGCAGATCCTCCAGATGCGACTGCACGTTCCACTCGAACACATCGGCCAGTCCCTGGCGCTGATAGTGGCCCAGGACGCGTCGCACCTCCTCGCTGGCCGCCACGTAGTAGAAATAGAAATGCGTGGCGCCCTGCAATCGATACATCTCCACGAACTCCACCAGACGCAGCACATTCGAGTAGTTCTCCTGCAGAGGACCCACGCACACCGAAATCGTCGCTCGCGATTTTACAAACAGCTCCGACATATTCCGCGGATAACTGAGCAAGGATTAAAATATGCATTCAAGTTTTAATAAATAATTTCTCTTTTAATTGAGCTCACCTGATTTGCACAAAGCTGGGACTGAGGTGGCTCAGTCGATTCGATGCGTAGCTGAGTGCCACCGCTTGGGGCAGCTGCACCGGCGACGCTTTCGGCACATTCAACGGACACATAATGCTCCACGCCGCAAAGCTGTTGTTGTGCACATCGTGCATGGCGCCCGCCTCCTCGGCCAGGATCTCATGACTACTGAAGTCCGCATAGCGGACGATGCAACTCACCTGCGAGTCGCGCAGTCGCTCCGGCAAAATGGCAAAAATGCGCAGCGAACCGACGGTCAACTGATGCTCATCCAGCAGCACGTTGCCTGTTCGGGATCAGTGAAAATAATTATAAATATATTTTGTTTAGGCAAACGTTAAAACTACCCTTTAAAATCTATAAACTGATTCTGATTTTAAATTTATAATTTAAAGGCAGCTTGAGGAAGGAAAAACAAATTCAGATTTTATTTAATCGCATTTCCAGAAACGAACCATCAAAAAAAATTTTTTTTAAAATCAATAAATTGCCAAATTATATAAATTACTCACATTATTTGTAAGCATTTATTTCAAATCTTATACTTTTTAAGAATATTTAATATTTTTGTTTACATTCTATATTATAACAACTTTGCGTAGGCAGGTGAAAACTGAGAGAAGATAATTAAAACAGCTTGACTTAACTTGTTTAAAAAATATCTTTAAATGACAGCTAGAAAGTTTAATTTTGGCAACAGACCAAAAAACTGGCAAAAAAATTAGCACATTTATTCTGGTTTTAAGCTATCCCAAGGCAATTAATGCGGAATCTGAGTCATCTAATTAAATAAGAGAATTTGATTTAGAATCAGGTTTGGCTAAGCTCAAAACTGGGACAGAACATGAACTTCAGTTTAAATAATCTATATTAATTATCTTGTGCTTTTCACTACACGCATTTCTCTAGCTAGTATCCTGTCCCACCCAAGCTCAGTATTGAACTGATTTCCATATCCGGCACTTACTTATGATATCCGTGCGCGCATCAAAGTACGCGGCGTAAATCTCGTGCCTCAAAGTGGAATTCCCTATGCGTCGCCAGCTGTTGTTGTAGTTCCAATGCGGATTTGGCTTCACAAAGGTGAGCTGGCGCTGCATCAGCTTGAGATCATCGCGCAGGCGTTCATTCTGCAAAAGGCAAAGGATCGCAAGTTAACCGAAATAGTAACACACACATACACACACACACACAAACAGCTAGGCACTCACTATGGTTGTGCGCATGGAGATATAGAAGAGTATTAGCATGGTGCAGGCCACCAGACCGGAGAGCGTAAAGTAAACATATTGAAAACGATTCTCTGGCGCTGACAGCATTTTTAAAAAATTATATATTCATATATATGTGAATATGTGTGTATATATAATTGATATATATTTTTTTTGGTTTTTTTGTATAAAAGTATTTTTAATTTAATTATTTTATTAGACCGAACCGAAAACACTCGACCTTGAGTGGCGCACGCAGTCTTAACACAGAACACCAAACACCGAGCTTCGATTGGCGAGCACTTTAACGTTTTGGTGTCCTGCTGCCTGTTGCCAGCGGCGGCGTCCAGGTGTGAATTACAGTTATGCGACTTGTGCGCCAAGCTGCCTGCTCGTGACTACAAGTGTCATGCTGTTCAGGAGTCGCCAGCGGCAGTCGCCAGCCGCCCGTCGCCAGCGCTGCGCTATTTATTTATTTTCAACGTCGACGTCGACGTTGACGTTGACGTCGTCGTCGCTGCGCAGCCAACCCCAAAGCGGCTCCTGTTGCTTGTTTGCTTTCAGTTTTGTTGATGGGCGGCCATCGATTAACGATAACACACACCGCGCAACAGGGGTAACTGGTGCTGGCGGGGCTGCGACGGGGGCCGACTTGGGCTGAGGGTCGGGGTCGGGGGCGTTAACACAGTTTAGAACAAAACGCGCGCGTCTTTCAGTGTCATCATCGACGGCAGTCCCGGCCTCGGCATTCTTGGCCAGCTAAAACTAAACTATTCAGCTATACACGTAAAAACAAAAGACCCAAATGCTTGGAAAAAGTTGAAATTGCTCGTAAAAATCAGTAAACAATCAACACAAAAGAAAACTTTTGAAGACGAACAAATTACATTAGGTAAAAGTGACAAACGTACGTAGTAGAGTTATTGCTATTAATTAGCTTTAAATTTTACAAAAATTTTTCATTTATATTTTTTTAATATTTTTTTTAATAGTTCGTTCAGCTAATTTCATGAGTAACTTTATAAAAAAAGTTTTTTTTATTGAATATTAACGCGAATTTCCAATAAATTGTGAATTATTTCTGCGAGTGTTTTTGTCTGTGGCTTGTGTCTGCCGCGGCTAGCGAGACACACAGACCAGAAACAAAAGCCACGACGGACTGTTGCTGGCGCCCGCAATACGCAAATGATAATGGGAAGGCACGCACTCACACTCGCACAAAAACCGCGACTCCACAACACAAAAAGTCTGGGGCAGGACTTTGGCGACGCGTATGCAACAAGTTAATCAACGTACGTTTCGCATGAAACTGGCGCCATGGACGACGCTGTCAACGCGTCATCGCCAGGCGGCAAACGTTGACTGCGCAGCCAGCGTCAACGTCGACGCTGCTTTTCCTATTGCTGTGTATGTGTGTGTGGGTGTGGGTGTATAAGTGAGTCGTTGGGTGGGCGTGTGTGGGGCATGTAAACGCACTTCACTTTAATATGATTCAACTTTATAAATTGTATGGTTTGTTTCTCAATTGGAGTGTCCCACTAACTGTGTGTGTGTATGTGCGTGTGTGTGTGTATTTGAGTCATTTCGTGGCATTATAAATTTAAGCTATTTTTAAATGAGATCACACGCAAAATGTAAAACAAAAAAAATTTATTTAAAAAATAATAATACATTTGTCTAGGCTGTCCAAAAGAAAAATAATTATACATAAATCCACTTGTATATAAAAATGTTTGGACCAAATTAATTTGTTTTTGTTTATCATTGCCAAGCGTCACATTGGGACGAAAATGGTTTTCATGGTTTTGGCATAGTTCCTTATTTAACAACAAAAATTCGCATTTTTAAATTTTGAAAAAAAAATTTTCGAAAATGCGTAAAGGGGGGTACATGCTTTTTTGACCAAAAAATTGGAAAAAATTTTATTTTCAAAAACGCATATATTTTAAATGTAGAATCAATCTGTAGGATAAATAATGACAAAAATGCCCTCAAACATGAAAATCGGTCCACTTTTGACAAAGTTACGAGATTTTGAAATATGGGAGCTACCGACTTGAAAACATTACATGTCAAAATTTTTGTCAATTCTGCATGATTTTTGACCCAAAATTTGACTCTCCCAAAATCAGATTTAATGTTGTTTTTTATACTAATTATGATAATTACAATCGATTAAAAACAAAAATTCGCATTTTTAAATCTTGAAAAAAAAAATTTTTCGAAAATGCATAAGGGGGGGGGGTACATGCTTTTTTGACCAAAAAATTGGAAAAAATTTTATTTTCAAAAACGCATATATTTTAAATGTAGAATCAATCTATAGGATAAATAATGACAAAAATGCCCTCAAACATTAAAATCGGTCCACTTTTGACAAAGTTACGAGATTTTGAAATATGGGAGCTACCGACTTGAAAACATTACATGTCAAAATTTTTGTCAATTTCTGCATGATTTTTGACCAAAAAATTCGAAAAAAAATAAAAAAAACCCATATATTTTAAATGTAGAATCAATCTATAGAATAAATGATGACAAAAATGCTCTCATCGGTTCACTTTTAACAAAGTTATGGAAGGTTAAATATTTAATTCTTACACATACATATGTCTAAATATGTGTAAATTTTTATCAGATAACACGGGCTCTCAAGAGTATTTATTTCAAATTTCAGCTTTTTCTTTCAAGTTTCTTTTTTTTAATTATATATAATTTCTGTTCAAACACTTCTTTTGAAATAATTAAGTAATTTTTAATAAATAATTAAGTAAAATAATTAGAATTAAATAAAGTTAAAAAGAATCATCATTCACTTTGCACACTGTGAAGCGTCCGCTCTTGTAAAATATTATACACGTTTCTTTTTTTTTTTACTTTCGCCTTCGTTTTATTTTTTCCTTTTTTTCATATAAAAAGCATACTGCTTCGATTCATTTGAATTAATTTTTCATTTCATTAAGCACGTAAAATATTCTTCATATTTTTATGTCAATATGTTGCCATAGAGCGTCGGAATGCCGTGGGGCAAGAGAGTTTTTCCATATTGCGAGTAATGAGGCAATTGTAGGGAATTAATTAAGAATCAATTGAAACACTCACTTGCAGAACTGAGTGGTCGAGGAGTATATACAAATAGATTAATAACACTAGGAACCAAACGTATTTTAACTTCGGCCGAAACGTGCAACGAAACATTATCAAAACAAAAAAATAACAAATAAGAAAAAAAAAGAAACTTAACGAAGCGACATGATTTCAACCGCTGAATAGTCAGGTGAGAACTAATTTTTGGGCTATTTCAAATTGTAGTATGTCATGTTATCAGGGCTAAAGTTGTTATCAGCAAAAGTAAATGACGGGGAGAGCTTATCATCGACGAATATGTTTAATAGGGAAGTACTTCAGTACCTGAGTATTGATGAATTATAGGCAGCTGCCTCACACGACACACCCCCCGCCCAGTTAATGTGACCCGCATGTGACGGTAGCTGATCAAAGGGCAGACCAGCATAATAGTCAGCCACGGCTGCCCACCAGTAGCCAAATGTCTGACGCAGGCGCAGCAATCCCAACCCCAGAAACCAAAGTTGAAAAACTCGCCAAAACTCGCCCTTTTAACGATATTCAGTTTGCTGTCTTAAGCGTGAGAAAGTAGGGGAGAAAGGAGTGCGCAATTCAGGGATAACTAATTCGTATAAATCTTGACTGTGCTTAATATGCACTCAACTATATGTATATCAACTGGTTGTTTCCCAGTCCCGCAGTGTCGGGTGCGCACACATAAACCATTCAAAAACTTCTCATAGATCTTGTGTCTGTGTCTTGTGGTGGTGGCATTTTAACCCACCACCATCACCAGCACCATTCATTTAACGACTCGAGGGATCGGGGCACTGGCATACCAGCATAAACATAACCATTTCAATGCATTCCCGTATATCTTGAACCCTCCTCTGTTGTTATGACCCAACGGCACGCAGACCACCGCCAAACCGGGGCACGCCTGCGTTCTGGGCGCACATTTTCATTTCATGCGAAAGTATTTTCAATTGTTCAGCGGAACGTGGTTGCCCCTTGTATTCCTATTTTGGTGGTGGGTTTTTCGGCCAGCTATAAATACTCCGAATGATCAGCACTGGAGCACAGTTCTCTTTGGAGTTCAGCAAAGTGAAGTACAACAAGATCAGAAAAAAGTCTTGAATTTAATAAAATTTAGAAAGAACAAAATATACAGCTGAGCCGCCATCAATTTCTGGTGGCGGCTCAACAAGCTAAACATCAAAAAAGTACAGTTTTTAACAAAAAGTGTAAACCAGTTAAATACTCTTTGAATTATTGTAAGTATGCTAAAAGATAATGCATCTGCACTGTATTTGAATAACTGAAACTTTGTCTCTAGCTTTACACGCTTGAATTTGCTGGAAGATATCAAAATATCAATGAAAATAGAATGCCACAAATTATTCTGTCAATTTTCAAAAAGGAAAAAGAAAAAGAAATGCATAAAAAAGTATTCTCGATGCAAAATCAACTCCAGATCACGAAAAATTAAAAACATAAATTTTTTGAATATAAAAAAAAACTACTTGAACAACTCGACTTTAAAACACGACAACGTAAAAATATAAAATTCATAGAATCGAACTCCACAAATATTTAACACAATGTATATTTGTCAGCTATATATAGAAAAGAACTTTAGTGAATTAGCTGAGATATATCCACTATCAAAAACGATGTTATTTTGGAACTTCTACTGCATTTCTCATATCAGAAATGTTATCTGATGCATTGCGACAATATCTTCCACTCAATGGCATAAGCCATTAACATAATTCATTTTAGTTTTTTGTGCCTTTTTGGTTTAATTTTTCTCTTCGGTTTTGTTGCTGTTTTACGTTAACTTTCGTTATAAAAGCTATAAATTTGTTGGTTTAACAATATTCTTGTTAAAAATTTCCACAAAAAAAAATGTAATTTTAATATAAGAAATTGGAAAAAAAAAACCATGTAAAATCGCGAAATTTTTAATGATGTATATTGCCAATAGCAGGCGCGTTTTTGTTATAAAATAAGAGTTTGTTACTCATTTGTTACTCATATGAAATCCTTATACTTCCAAATGAAATTAGGGTTTCTATTATTATTTTTTTTTTTACCAATTTGAGTTGACAAGTTTTTACTCTACAATTTTCATTCGAAAAGTTTTCATTTACAATATTATGGTTATGTTCAAATTATTGGTTCTTCCATTTTTCTTTGATTAATCAAAAGTTTTCAATTGGTAAGTTTTTTATTGAAATTTTTTATTTATTCTTTCCAGTTTTTTGGTTCCTATTTTAATTCAGTTATATAATATTTTTAATTTGGTTGGCTTTAAATTCAAATATAATATTTACTTTAGTTTTAATTTTTTTTTTTTTTTTTTGTTTTATCTTAAGTTAAAAATAATTTCTTATAAACTCTTAGTTGTATTAGTACATTGATATAATTTTTTGTTGGTTCACTTTTTATTATTTTTTATTTCTTCTTTTATTTTGTTTTATATTGTTGTATCTTTTATATTTTATTTTAATTTTATAAATTGCGGTTAATTCATAAATTGATTGAGATTATTATTATTTATTTTTCATTAAATTTCAGTTTCCAGCTTTCAGCTCTATTTCATGATTTATTTTAATATACACATACGACAATTTGTTTATCTTTCATTTTGATTTAATTAAATACTTTTTAAACTTTTTATTTTTAAATTTTTATGATTATTTTTCTTTTGGTTTATATAATTGAATTCAATTATTTAAGTATTTTTTTTCCGTTGCATTTTTTTTTTTTTTAGTCCATTTATTGAAATCTAAAGATACATTTTGGTTTTTAAATTTTGGTGTTGTTAAGTTTCTTTTTTCTACGTTAATTTGGTTTCATTTATTTAACATTTCGAATTAAAAATTTTTTTTTATTTTTCCCAATTTGATTATTAAAGTATTAAGTTTATTGAGTTTCTTGCATTTTTATTTAATTTAATTATTGTTTTTTTTTTTGTATTTAAGTATTTTGTATTATTTTTTTTTCTTCATGGTTTTACTTCAGTTCTTTTTTTTATAATTTATAATTGTTTGATTTACACATTTATTTTTGTTTGCGATTGTATTTATTTATTATTATTCTTACATTTATTTGTTAGTTTTTGTTATATTTATGATTAATTTTCTTCTTGCTTTCCATTTTTATTTAATTTTTTTTTATATATATTCCCTTTTATTTCGATTATATAATTTCCTTTTTTTTCATTTTTGGTTTTTATTTAATTTATCATATTTATGATTTCTTTGCTCAAACTTTATTTTAAATGTTTTGTTCCGGCCCAAAGTATACACATTAGTTTTAAGAATTAACCGATTTTCATCTTGCTTCTTAACTGAGCTTCGCTTAAAAATATTTCATAAGTTTTGTATGTTCATCGCTGACAACAAACAATAATATTCAATAAATATATAATCAACTGTACTTTCAATATAATTAATGCACTTGCTGTCTTTTATTCCAATATTTTTGGGTGGGGCTCTTGAGAATCTTTTGAATTGTTTATTGAGCAAAATGGAAGTTATTCATAATGTTGGCTTACAAATTAAACACATAAATAGAGAAATTAAGTTAAGAACACGCCTACAAGGCGGCTGCTGCGGCTGCGGCTGCGTCTCCGCCTCCGTCACTGCGCCGGCTTCTCGTCCTGGCCATTGGCCGGAGACTCGGCCGGCTTGGGCGCCGTTTGGGCCGCAGCGGCCGGCATGTGGGCGCTTCCATTACCACCATCACCATCGTTTGAGTTAGCGGCATCGCTTGGACTCTCCGGAACCGCGTTGCTGTCCCGATCGAATAGGTAACTGCCGCCTAGAGGTCGTGGACGGCCACCATAGGAAGAGCTAAAAGGGGCGACAAGAGAGCGAGCCTATCTTAATGATTTTGACAATTCCGCACCTGCTACGCTAAACAGTTTCTGTTGCCCAGGGTGAAGTTCGTGTTTGGCTTTGGATGTGGCCTCGCCGCCGGCAGCAGCACCCACTGCAACTTACCTCTGCGCATCACGCTCTCTGTCCCGACCCATCCCACCGCCGGCGCCGCCGCCGCCGCCACTTGCGCTGCCACTGCCCACAGCACCCGCAGCGCTGCTGCTGCCGCCGCCGCTGCCGCCACCGCCGCTGCTGCTGCTGCTGCCACCGCGTGAACTCTGCTTATCCTGATCGCCCAGATACGTCCAGCTGCCCTGGCCAATGGGCTGGCCCATGACGCTGGTGTGGCCGCCGCGGTAGCCGTCGCTGTCAATGGCCGAGGAGGAGACCTTCGTGCCGTAGGGACAGTTGCTGATCAGGTGGCCGCAGGGCGAGGCGGGGGCAAGCGGCTGGGCGCGTTCGCGGTCGTATAACGATTGCGGCATGGAGCGACGATCGTCGTCGTCCCCGGCAAAGTAATAGCCACGCCCCGAATTATCGAAGCCCGACTGACCCCTGGCGCAACGGGGCGGGCGAGGAGAAAGCAGCGTGAGTGCAGTTGGGTGGGTGGGTCGTGGGTTGGGGTGCGCGGGTGCAGTTAAATTTGTTTGCAAGGACAGAACAGGACAGGAGAGGAAGTGGGTGAAGTTGGTGCATTATGTTCCGAATTCAAGTTGGCGTAGAGTATCCAGAGTTCATGTTGTTTGTGGTGTTTTGTGGTCGTGTTGTTGTTGTTGTTGTAGTTGTTGTAGTGTTGTATGTAAGTAAAGAGCAAGAGAGTTAGAATTCACAACACAAGAAAACACAAACAAGATTTATACAATATATATATAAAAGTAGCCAGATAGCGATACCTGTAGGTCTCATCCCAAGGACGATAGTTGCGAAAATCATACCTTGAATAGTAGCGATCATACGGATCATATCTGTCATAGCTGCTGCGTGAACGATCATAATAACGATCTGAAAATAAATATAGTTGTAGAATTCAAAATCATCTTCTCAATATAGTTGAGCTCACCCCGTGAACTGTCACTGTAACGATCGCCGTAGTAGCGATCCCTGCTGTCGTAGCCCGAACCGTAGCCCGAGCCGCGATCGTAGCCGGAGCCGCCCCTTCTGTAGTAATCATCGTAGCCACGCCCCTCGTAGCGATCGTAAGTGCGCGGCGAGTAGCGATCATCGCGACCGTAATATCGGTCATAGTCGCGATCGCGACCTCCGCTGCTGCTGCCGCTGCCCCGATCATCGTAGCGATCGTAGGAGTAGTACCAGGAACTGCGCGGATCGTCGCCGGCGCGACTCGAGTAGCCGCCGTAGCGATCGGAGCCGTAGCGATCGGAGCCGTAGCGATCGGCGCCGCTGCCGCTGTAATAACGGTCCTCGTAGCAGCGAACGCAGCGCGATTGGCGACTTTTGCCGTTGCCGCGCAGCACGGAGTCGAGGACGCCGGCGGAGCCAGCTGTCATCAGCTGCTTATCGGCGCCGGTGGGCGTGGCACTGCGTGGCTCGGGTCCGCGCGAAACGCCCTGGACACAGACAACGGTCAGGCAGAGCAGCTGCAAAAAAGAACAGAGAGTTGAGAGTTGCGTGATCATTAGCCGAATGTTTATGGATAGATTTCATTATGGAATGTTACATTAAAAATAACAAATAATTAAAGCTTAACCAAAACCTCATATTCATATGCATAAAATAGCATTGACATCATTTTTGTTTTCATTCATGGCTGGAATCATAAAGTTCGCTGCGGGGGGGTTCACTTCTCATATGTACAGCTGTCTCCCACTCCACCCCCCGCTCACAGAGTTCATCGTGAATATATGTTGGCGAGTTGGTCCGCTACGCTTTGTTAGCCAAGCATCAGGAACAACTTCCGCTTGGGGTTGGCTATATGGCCAAAAAAAACCCACCAACTGGCCAATCTGTGGATCTCGAGTTCGTGACTTGTCGCTGAGTGTGTGCACACTTTATTGGAATAATTACTATTTTATTACTTTTTGTTTGTTTTATAAACCCGAAACATAATTCTATATTTTCCATTGGTTGTCGGTCAACGGGCGTTGCCATCAGCAATTTTAAGAGTGAATTATGCATAATTTACTATTTACATAATATATATTAAAATGGCCAAAAAAAATGATTACATCATAAAACAATAGTTATGCGTTAGTGAGTTCTACTAGGAAAGGGTAGGTCAGCAATATAGGTATCTAATTTTATCTATACAAGTTCAGGCCAAAGTAAACTCTAAAAATGCTCTGATTATAATATATTAAAATGAAATACTATTTTAACTTGATATAGTCTGAAATTATCGGTATTTTTGTTTCTCCACTTTAAAAAATTTCTGGCTTAAAAGTTGAATTTAATTAGCATTTTTGTATAGTCTTTCCAAATTAATACGTTTTTTAAATTATTTTTATACAAATGCAAATGATGTTCAATACCATTAAAAAATTGGATAAAAAAGAAAAGAAGATATAATTACTAAAGCATTCTTGTCTAGTGGTCTGATATTTAACTATGTATATATATATAATTTTTCGATATTTTTATTAATGTTTTTTTTTTAATATTTTTTAAATAAAGTTTAAATTCTAATAAAAGTGTATTAGGATTTTACCTAATTTATGAATTATTTAATACATAAATTGTTAAATATTTAAGAGCACATTCTCTTATATTAAAATACAAAAATTAATGAACTTAAATGTATGTATCAGAAATTATTGTTTTTTTTTTTAATTAAATAATAAAAACACTTTTGTATATTTTGTAAATTTCACATACAAATACAATATTAACTTTTAAAATTATTACTCCTGCAGTTCTTGAAATATTTTCTAAAACTCACCAATTGCAGCAAATGCATTTTGATTTTGTTTTTTCACTCGAGATCACTTCCACAAATATTTTTGCAGGCACGTGTTGTGCCCTTTAAAATTGTATTAACTGTTTAGAGAACTTTGTTCTCAAATCCTGGTCGCGCTTTTTAAATTAGATGAACTTGATCACTTGACGTGTCGCTGGCAACAGAACTGAAATCACGAATGTGCTGCTCAGGTTTGGGCCACAGGTATTTATGTGAAATAGTTGGCAAGTTCGTTGGAGCGCGTTTTGCTAGAACCGAATCCGAGACCGAAAGACTCGCAGAGAGGCGCACTGAAGCGCGATATGGGGCCTGCTGGCCTCCGGGGAGCGGTGTGTGGGGGCGGATCTAAGCTCTGGTATTCGTGGTTGAGGTGTTGGCATTTGTTTTGAGGCGCCGTTTTGTCACTCCACCTGCAACACCTTGGGCGTGGGCCAAAGCCTGTCTGAGTGGCAATCTGAATGTGAAGCGGTTTTCGTGGTTTTCATGGTCAGTTTGGCATTCGGAGAATGACAGGAGGATGCCTGTTTTTTTTTTTTTTTGGCCAAGCCGAACCCCCTCATTATTTGTTGTTCTCAGGTCACTTTTTTTTTGGGGGCTAATTAATCCATCTTCTCGCATTGCGTAATATTCAAGTGAATTCCTTTAATTCTGAGTCAGAATACGCTGGATGAATCTTGGAATAAAAACGTGAAATTAACATTGCTAATTGCGCTTAAGAAATTAATTTTTCGGCGCTTACATAATCCACAACCATGACCATGAAAAGGGTTTAGCTTTGGCATTTAGCGGGCGAGCTTAAAAAGACGCCAGATGGAACAAATTTGCAGATATGGAAATAGCACACAATTAATTCTCTATCAATATTTTTAAAATTTATGAAAATGTAAAAATTTAAATAAAAGTGCTCCAATGCTCTTACATAATTCCTTTTTATTATAAAAACTATATATCAACATATTACTATTTATGCTACTCATGAAAATCGCATAGAAGAGCGCTTATTAGCTTACCTAAAAGTATATCAATACTTTTCTTATATTTATAAAAAATACCATACAAGTGCTTGTCATGAGAATCGCATAGAAGAGCGGCTTCACTAACAGTATGTTACAGCTGTAATACCCTCTCTGCACTTACCATGGTAAAAATATCATATATGAACTTTACGCTAGGCCGCATTGCTCCTGTGGCTTGTTTTTGGCCGCGTCATCTTCTTCTGCTGCTTCTTCTTCTTCTTGTTGATCATCATCATCATCGTCTGCATGCGCACTGAACCCCAAATGGAGGTCGTTGGCACTCAAAATTCGAGCACATCTATAAATTTACAACGGCGACAAGTTTAATTAAACCATTTAATTTTATTTATCTAATGCGAGCGCAGACGCAGTTTCATATATAAGTTTCAGTATATGATACAATATGCTAAATATGTTTAGATTGTGACTCTGGTTGGATTTTTTAGAGTTTTATTTTTTTTATATATTTGTTTTGTTTTTTTTTTCTGTCGAAGATTGCATCTAGTTTGCTTCATGGAAGAACAATTTGAGTAAAGTTAAATTAAGTTAGATATAAGTATATATATATATATATATATAAATATATATCTAGGCTCTTGAGTAGCGGCAAACAAACAGCTTTTTAACAATTATGCTATGTTCAACGATTGGCTAAATACAATTTATTGTCACATTGTGGCTGAGTATCGAAAGCAGAGGCCAATTCCAAGAAGATATCACGACTGCTTCATCGGCACCGAGGATATGGCGCCAGCGGCAGCGATCTCGTCCCGGAATGCCAGAAAACCGAGCTGGGCGTGGGAAGCCTCGTTCAGAGCACGCGATCGAATGCAGGCACGATACTGATCAGCACTCAGCGATCCGGTGCAGATCTGCGAGAGATCAAACAGATATATAAATATAAATTTATGATTTTATATATATAGGGAGTCTGACCTTTGTGTGCCAGCGATGGAAGATGCCCGGATCGGTGGCGCGTATTATTTTGATTTTGGATCTCACGTATTTGCGATAGAGCATCACATCCTCGCCGCCCCAGCCGACGATCTCCTCATCGAAGCCGCGCACCTGCAGGAAATCGGAGCGATATTGGCATGTCATCCCATAGCCAAAGTCGCGCCAGAAGCCCGTGTCCCGTGAGATGAGCAGCTGGTCCTCCTCGCTGGGCAGCGGCTTGCCCTGCAGCGTGTACACCACGTGGGGATTATACAAGCTGAACACAACAGGATAATAGACCTAGAAACGGATGAAACCAGTTAGTCCAGATTTCGTAGCTATTTTCCAAGTGGATACCTTTTTGCCTGGCGCGGCATTCCAGCGACAGCGTTCCAGGAACTTGGCATTAAACACGATATCCACATCGCACATGAAGAGCAGCGCGTCCTGCGTATCCTTGCCAGCCTGCGGCTGAACGTGCTCGGCGCCCAGACGCAGCGCCTTCGCTGCAATTAAATTGATGTCACAGGGAATCTCTCAGCAGTGCAATGCTCTCTACCCACCTCTGCTGAATGTCTCGTTTAGGGCCAGGAGCTGAACGCGCTCCACGCCCGCTGCGATCTGGCGCGCCTGGTCCAGACCCGGCTCGCCGAAGTAGACGACGATCAGCTGGAGGCGTCGATCCGCCAGCTGGGCGAACATCTGGACGAAGCTGCGGAAGCTGTGCAGGCGGCCGGCGAGCGGCAGGATAATGTGGACGATGGGACTGGCGGCCATCTCGGCCAGCTGGACCGTCTGCAGCGGGGCAAAGGGTCGCATGATGAGCGCCTTGCGCACCACCTGCTGCTGGTGCTTGATGCTCTGGAAGTACAGCTCGTATTGGCTGCCCGTTGTCGGCTCCGTCCGGTAAATGCCCTCCACGAAATCATCGAGCGTGTAACGGTTCAGCTCGTTAACCGTTAGACCCTTGGCACGGGCACGCGCCGTGTGATTCCGATTGAGGCTCTCCAGCGCCTTGTTGACCGCCTCGAGCAGATCGCGCCGCCTGTAGCCAATGGGCTTCTCCACGACACGCTTGCCCAGACCCAGATCAATGGGATAGACGCGCGTGAACGTGAAATGATTGAAGGGCATCATCTCGTACTCATTGTTCAGCGGCAGACCGTGCAAAATCTCGGCAGCGCCCACCTGTTTGCGTATGTAGCTGCTGCAGTCGTAATGGTGCGTTAGCGAGGCAATCGTGGTGTCCGTCTGATGCTGCTGCTGCGTGTTGTTGCTGCTGCTGCTGTTCCCTTGAAGCGGCAGCTTGCCCGACAATCCATTGTTGCCGCTGTGATTATTCTGAAGTAACAAGAGCTGGGCACGTAGCGTGAGCACCTCGTGCTTGAGTCGCTCTATTTGCGCATCCCGTGCACTCAGCGCGGAATTGTAGCCATTTGTCTCGCTGGGATTGGCATGCGAGTCCTTGTCCGTCTGGGCGGTCAGCTCGTCGAAGCCCCATTTTGTTAGAATGGCAATTGAAATCACAGTGACCAGTGCAAACAGCAACAAAAGTCGCACTAGCAATCTGGAGGCCAGCGAATTATGCATTTTCCATGTTCCGTTCGTTGATTATTGCTGCAAAAATAAATATAACTCATTTAAATTAGGCGCGCAAAAACTATATTAGGTTGCCACACTGTTGACGGCAGCGTTGCCACTTGCAAGGCAACGCAACGCAAAAATGCGCTTGCATTTGTGCGCAATGCTAATAACATGCAT
The DNA here is from genome assembly GCA_004143825.1 of Drosophila micromelanica. Lineage (NCBI taxonomy): Eukaryota > Metazoa > Arthropoda > Insecta > Diptera > Drosophilidae > Drosophila > Drosophila micromelanica. The sequence goes on from SCDY01000633.1 coordinate 81,173, forward strand.
GTAACTTAACAGAAACAAGCACCATTTTTTCCACTAACAGCCTTTAAAAATTGTCCAACAAAAACACAACGTTGCCTTACAATTTGTAATCAAAATCAAAAGAAAATTCTAAATAAAGGAAAAGCCGAAACAGACAAACGGCACAAAAACAGCACAGCAAACGCACAATAAACATTTCCCAGGTGAGTGTGTTTTCGTGAAATGGGGCGAGGCCGACAACGCAATGTAAATATTGTGCGTTGGCAGGCGGCTGCAAAAATTTCGACGAGCAACAAGTTTTTTCTTTTCGGTGGTGCTGCTAGCGCTGGCACTTTTGTCACTGTTTGCTGCGTCACAGTGAAGCGTCACGGTTTAGATGGCCAGCTTAGTGCATATGTTTGCGCCGAAAGGGGAATGAATGTGCAATTGACAACAGCGAGCAGAAACACTGTTGTAATTATCACTAATATTTAAAGCTTATCGCTGCGAGCTCTGCTCAGTGAGCGGGTTAACCATTCACAATTTTTTTTGGCTGCTATCGCTCATCTCTATTTTTGTGATAGACCAAGTTCGGAAATTGTATGAATCATTTTGTACTGGGCAATATTGCATAGATAAGATGTGCTTGTACTTGCCATTGTACTGTTTTTCACCTTTAATGTGTGCGTCTGTATTTAATTTAACTTGATTAAACGCAGCTTTTCACTGTGTGCACCTCTTTCTCTGTGTGTGTGTGTGCGGCAATTAAATGATTTGTATCTTGAGAATATCGTAAAATTTCCAATGTATACAATAAGTGCTTGTACCCTGTACCCTTTTTAAATGGGATAAAATTATGATTAAATTGTGTAAACATTAATATTGTATGTTATAAAATATTCCTATATATTTATATATATTTCTAATTCGTATAAAGTGGCTGCTTATCATAAATATATATATTTATATAAATTAGTCATACTTTTGAAATTTATTTGTATTTGAATTCCTCTTTGGCTTCTTTCTTTCTTTCGCTCTTGTAAATATCGCCCTTCTCTGCGATTCTCACACATTCGTGTCAGCCTGCGGCTTTAGTGTTTTAAAAGTCTTGATTTTAGTATTGGAAACCAGTTGCAAGTATTTAAAACTAGAGGGTATATCTTAGTCTGGCACTCTCTGCACACACTCTTCACAAAGAATGCTCTCTATAATATATGCCTTATTTCTTGCAGCTAGTATACATTTAAGCAAGCACAAAGATGGAGAACAACGAGGCGCCCGCACCTTCCGGTTCCAATAATGAGTAAGTGTGACTCCCAAGAGTCCGAGCTACAGCCAATTGAATTGAAATCCAAGCCCTCAAGTCCAATGTCGTGGCCAAGTTCTTGGCGTCTGATGTCATTGCTGGAATGAATGCATTCACTTAGGTCTTTGGGCTTGCATTTCGTGTGCGCTTTGCTTCTTTTCCACCACACATATAATATTATATAGTTTTCCCATACTTCCGCCGCCGCCGAATGCCTCGTCCTCCTACAACTACAACAACGATGTGAACAACAGCAACAACAATGCCGCCCAGAAGCGCTTGCAGCAGACACAGGCCAAAGTGGACGAAGTGGTGGGCATAATGCGCGTTAACGTCGAGAAGGTGCTCGAACGTGATCAGAAACTATCGGAGCTGGGCGAACGCGCCGATCAGCTGGAACAGGGCGCCTCACAGTTCGAGCAGCAGGCGGGCAAACTGAAGCGCAAGCAATGGTGGGCCAACATGAAAATGATGATCATTCTGGGCGTCATCGCTGTGGTCTTGCTCATCATCATAATAGGTAAGTCCACTCGGACTGATTTAACTCTGTCTTTGCTTTTGGGCTAATGCTTTTTATCGGAGAGCGGAGTTATGCTTTATATTGTTTGGATTTGAATCCAAATACCAGGCTATGGTTACTCTAATATATTGGTTACAAGTACTAAATAATGATTTTGAAATGAAATTAATTGCACGCTTTAAATATTGCCTAATGAAATAGTTGTTAATTGATTACCAAAGTAATTCTCAAAGTAATGAAAACTTAATGATTATTTCCTTATGCTTGCACTGTGCTTGACATAATTTTAAGTTTAGTCATAAGTACACGCACGCACACACAACACACGCACACACACACACACACATAATCTACAATGAACAGAAAGCTTTTTTATATCCTGGCGCAATTCATTGTCAAAGTCTTTGGATTCTTGATCAGATGAAACTTTGCATCGATCCCTTTTAAACTTAAATCGATAATTGAGTTTTAAACAATTTCAATTTCTACATCACACATATGTAACATGTCTGGATATTTTTTTTTTTTAAGTTTATTTTAAAAGTTTTAATACGGTTTTTGGCTTAGGTTATGGTTGAAGTTTCGTCTTAAACTAACTCAAATCGATTGCCAACTTTTCAACAATGACAAATTTTTATTTTACTTGCAGTGTCGCTTTACAATTGATAAACAAAATCAAACAAAATCAAGCAAAATGTATCCAGCTTATAAATTACGCATAACTCTAAGACAACTACTACAACGTGCAACATAAATACACACACACCCACGCACACACAATTGTGTTGTGTAAAGGCAAAAAAAAGAAACTTAAAAAAAACTATGATCAAATTTAGTCTAAGCAAAAACGGTAAAAACAATACGTTGCGTGTGTTCTATGTGCTAATTAGCTGTTTATTTGGTTAGATAATAAACGTACTTCTGATAAACAAACGTGCTTAGTTCAGTTTAAGACTAGACACTATATATCATAATTATAAATACTTGTATCCGAGTGAATTTTTAAACCTAATCACAATTTTTATTTTTCCTGCCAATTACAGTTTGCGCATTGCCCTCAAGCAGCAGCAGCAGCACCGATCATGCCACGAAAGCCGTTACCCAAGGACCCAATTAAGGAACTTTCATGAAACACAATAACAGCAACAACAACAACAACAACAACGAACAGCTCTGAAATGGCCACTGCCCCAAAGGAGCTGATGGCTTCGTATTGTGGCCTTAAACGCAACAACAAAATTAAAAGCTAAAACTAAAAGATAACACAATGAGAAAGCTGTGTCTAAAACGTCAAATATAAAACAGATTGTTATATATGTATATTTACACACATATGTATATATACATATGCATATACATTAATCCTAAATGTTAAACAAATTTTTCACATATATGTATTGTAACAAAAATAACAACAATCAATGCCAACCGTCTGTTGTCATTAAAAACAAAGAACGCGCATGTATATTGTTGTTGTGTGTGTGCGTGTGTGTGTGAATGTTGTTATTGAGGGCGGCTCTGTGTGTATAAGATGTTTTTCTTGTTCACAGCACAAACTGTATTTAAATTAATTTCGTTTTACCAAACTTTGTTTAAAGGCAACTGGCACATGTATTAAACACATCAAAACACTCACATACACAACTAGCAAAGGCACATTTTTTATATGGCTATATATATATAAGCACACGTATATATATATTTTTGTATTTACACTTATATAAAATGGCATGTAATTGATATAATATCGTTATTATTGTACTCGTTATCCGACGTACGTTTACCAAGAAGAATCGCGAACATTTTGTAGAAAACTACATAAAATACTATTATTTACAATAACTTATTCATTTTAACAAAAAATATCGTGTGAAAATTTGTATCGATTTTCAAGCGATGAAAACGACGAAGGCAACGATTGTGACGAGGACGTCGTCGCGGTTAACCTGGCCTAAACACCGATATATTTTAAGAACTAAAAATAAGGAACTCAATTGTTTACGAGCAGAATGGCGACGATTGTGACGTAAATTCCAAAATAGCGCTCATCAGCAGCAGGCACCAAAAACGTTTTTGATTTTCATTAACAAGCGACTATCGTAAACATCACGAGGCACGAGACACTTGTCCGGAAGGGTGTAGTTGTGTGTGTGGGTGTGTGTGTGTGTGTGTGTGTGTTAAGACATTTGTAGCGCATGCGCCTGGTCGAAACGTTCAAATGTTAAAACAACGATTTTAATTGGGCAACTCTGCGGTCCGGCAGAATTTGAATTATATGTGGGGAGAACCGATTTCAGAAATATGTCTCTTGAACCAACTGAATGCCGGCTGCAGACGTCCAAACGAGTCCCATGTAGAGTGCATAAAAATTCAAATAGTAAAGCTGGCCAATGAGCATGTAATCAGCAATCCCATCCAAATGGTAGAAGTTTGGCTTGCGTATCGAGGCGGCAAATATGATAACAAACTGCAGAAAAAGAAGGCGATTAATCGAATGCTCGATACCTAAAAAAATTATATACATATATAAAAATTATGACACTGGCTGAAACTATAAGCTCAAAGTTGAAAGCTCAAACTATAAAAAAATTTGGTTTTTTTTTTGTTTGTTAATTATTTTACGAATGCCATTTTCATCTAGTGTTGAATGAAATATATATTCTTACAATATTCGACATCAAGCTGTAGACGAGGAGCGTGGGAAACTCGATGGCGATGCGCCTCATCTCGGAGGAGACAATGATGCCAAAGCAGGTTAAGACAAATAGACGTTCGCTCCAGCGAATAATATTGTGCCGGGAAACCTGTGATTGCAGAGCAAGTATAAAAATAAGGCGCAACGAGGATTGAGGTGGGATATTAACAAAGAGTCCACGGCGGTGGTTAACTGCCTTGTTGCCATAGATCACACTGATGATCATGATCAGAAATGTGAGCACCAAAGAGACGGCGAGACTGCGGTATGGCGCCTGCTTGGCGGGCTTCATGATCGATATGGTGTTCACCTCGTACTGTAAAACGATTTACACTGCATTTCTGCATCAATTTCAAGGATACGCTTACCGTCCAAAGTCCGGCCAAGAGGCGTTTCCACATTGTCATCCGCTCAATATGGTGGTAAAAGAACACATACAGCTGTATCGATAAAAAACTTATAAAAAAATTCACCAAACTCACATAATAGTGCTTTGACAGATAATTTTTGATGGAATCACTGAAACAGGTAAATAAAAAATAATGATCATAATAAATATTTGCCAGTATGCTCACATTTCCGTAATAACAACGGCCTGAATTTGGCCAACTACAAGCATTAAAATCGTCACTTTGTAGGTTTTCTTTAGCATGATGTCAGCAGCCAACGTGTCCCGCTCAGCTGGATCCATTTGTGAATCCCCTTTTTTCTCAACTAGTTAATTTGAACAGAAACTAATTGTACGTTAAATCAAAGTAAAATCACACAAGGAAAAGCCAACTAGGTCAAACCAAAGACAATATAAACATTTATATTGTCTTTGGTCAAACTCATATTGAAAAGCGAACTGATGCAATTTATACTGCATATTTATTCAGGGATTTTAAATAATTAACTAATCAGCATTAACCTGGATTCTTGAGATGAAAACTTAATTTGTGAAATTGCGGTGCTTTTTTTATTTATTTATTTTTTAAAGCATAGTTTCCTTTACAATACAACCCACAAAGGTATCATCAAATATGCCTTGAATCACATGTTCAACATTTTTAAATAATAGTATTGTTTGTAAATTTATATCACCTTTAAATAATTTTTTTTTTATTTATATTTATTTTTTCGTTGTATCGGTAAATTCTTTGTAAATGGATAAATAATGGATGATCGTGAGAGGAACAATCAACGATCTCGTCGCCGTTTCGCTGGACTCGTTTATCTGCTAACCTTTATTTGGCTGCTCTTGGCGCTGTGTCAATGGCTGGTCATCAGCTTGGTGTAAGTGAACTCGCGTTCTCTAACCAGGATCTAACTGTCTATATCCTTTAAACTGCAGGTACAAAGTCGGTTATCCGTTTTATAGATATGAGTGGATCAGTGTCGTATTCTTCACATTCTCCATTCTTCTGGTCTTGATCTTCATTTTCTTTGAGCAAGTGCGCTTTGTCACGGGCCTGAATGTTGTGATAGCTTTTGTAATCGTGGGTAGCTCCAATTTTCCTGAGCTCTGCCCCATTAACTGATCGATTTCAGGTAGAGTTCGCGATCATTGGTCTCTTCGCGCTGTCCGTTCAAATTGTGTGGCCGGAACTACTTATGTGGTTTTTCATTTGTGTATTAATGCTGTTCGTTTTCATACTGTTGGGCTCCTTGATACCGGTAGGTGACGTTATCCTGTTATCCTGTCATCGTCAGTAATCCATGTTCTTAGCACGATCTGACGCTGGATGTGGTTATATTGTTTGTGTTATCCTTTGTCTTTCTGATCATGTCCATTTTCCTGATAATGTTGCACATGATGACACGTTCCCTGCACTCCTACATCCTGTTTCAATTGTTTATCAACATTATCGTCCTGACGGTAAGTGCAAATTACTCGACCTTCCACAGGATTGTGATCTATTTACTTTCTTCCCAGTTTGTGATGTACCACGCGCAAACAATCAACGGCGGTCGCTTTGCGGAAATGCGGGTCAACGATTATCTTCTGGCCTCGATCATACTCTTCTTCGATTTTACTGTCATGTTTCTGCTCACTTTCTATTTTCAGCTGAGCTTTGAGATCGCAACGCACGATGTCCATTCAAAAAACTTGTAGAAAACGAAATTCTGTAATTACAATTAAATATATCTCACATTAACTCTCAACCGTTCAAGATCAAACATGCCTTGAGGTACATGATATTAGTATTCAGAAATGTATGTTATTAACTTTACGTTCTTCTTTTTAGTCGTCAAAATTTTGTAGTTTCGAAAAGTATATGAGGTAGCGAGGCAATGGAACAGGCCAGCGATTCCTACTCACGAGATCGTGAAAAATTCACTCGTTTTGTGTACCTGATCAGCCTCGGTTGGGTGCTGCTCGCATTTGTCCAATGGCTGATTGTGAACTTAGTGTGAGTGCCAAAGATTAACTATTAAAATACCCAGCACTGAGAGTATTCTCCAAGTGCAGGTGTGAACTCGCTTGTATGTTTATCAAATGTAGCTGGATCGGCTTCATATTCTTCTTGCTGTCGCTGATCATGATCGTGATATTCATGCTCCGCCAGGACTGGTTAACTAGGCCTTGGTTACATTGGCTCCTGGCAGTACTCATCGTAGGTAGTTTCTCATGGAAAACACCGTAAACTGAATTTTTTACTCTCAATTTAGGTGGAATTCGCAATCATTGGCGTATTTCCGCTGGTTGCAGGACCTTTGTGGCCGGATTTAATTATGTGGTTTATCATTTGCTTGCTGACAATATCCATTTGCATACTGTTAAGCATGGTTATTGGGGTAAGTGAACGTAGCAATTGCATCAATTTGCATCTAATCAGACGCATCTTTAGCGCGATCTGACTGCGAATTTGGATAATATAGCAATGTCGGGCTACATCGTCTTCGTTGGATTAATCTTTCTGTTTATGCTGAACGAGGTGACGCAAACCTCGCATTCTCTTATCCTGTATCTCATAATTATCGGTGCTATAATTCTGACGGTGAGTTTTAGTTAACCACAGATTATACCTAGAATTGTGATATAATTTATCGTTATATTATATTATTCAGTTTGTCATGTACCACGCGCAGACAATCAACGGCGGTCGCTTTGCGGAGTTGCGAATCACCAATTATCTGATGGCCACATTTATGCTATTTTATTTTTTTGTTCTCCTTCTTTTGCCAACCATTGTGCTTCAGATAAAGTACAAGATTGCCTCGAAAGCATTGATCAACATAGGCTTGGTTGATGAATCTATATACGACAGGGAAATCATATTTAGGCAATAAAGGACGACAACAACGATTACCAACTGGAGAAAAGGTTCTTTACTTTAATCTGCTGTTGAAGGAATCAAGTCTGGTTTGGGTAAATATTTTCATATTAGTTGTAAGTTACAATTTAAATTGAAAAAAAAGAAATAAGTTCATTTCGTTTCAGTTCCTTGGTTGGCAGGAGAGCATAATGAAGTACTCTTGGTCCGTCCCTGTTGGCTTGTGTTGCGAGCGGCAGTCAAACCGATAATATCTATGGAATATTTTTAATCTGTACATATGTAATGCGAGAAAAATAAAATAGTGTAACCCGCCTACATTCAGATTTATATATTAATGTATCTTTAAAAATCATTTTAGTTAAATCAGATTTATATATAACTGTATCTTTAAAAATCATTTCAGTTAAATCCGTTGCATCATTTTATGATTTACTCGACTACATCAGTCAAAAAGTTTCGTTGCATACTTTTAGGGTTATGAATTAAAGTCGTTCTACCAATCAGGTAGATTACTTCTCACTCGGTAAAATTCTAATAAATTTTTGAAGGAATTTAGAAATTTGGATCGCAAAAATCAAATCTATGAAGTGGCTTAAAAAAATATACACAGAACTTTGGCAGGATCCGATAGAATGCAGTCAAATTCAGCAATTTAAAAAAGCAAAATATCTTTTTCCAAAAAAAAAAACTCATACATTTTTATAATTAACGCTCAAATTTTAATCACATTAAAGAGTAAAAGAAATGTACACACACATTCATATATGATATGGATAGAGATAGAGAAGTTTACATATATATCTTTATGGGAATTAGGTATATATGTATATATAGATATTATAGTAGTCGAGTATTGTTTCATTATTGGTTGAGCTGGTTCCGATTAAAGCTTTAACTGAACTCAACTAACTAGATAAATATATTACATGGGATAGGAAATAGTTTTTATATGGGTTACAAATTTAAGAACTCGAATCGTTAATAGAGTCGGTAACATTATTGATTGCACAGCAGTGAAGGATTGTTTTTTTTACATATTCATAAATATACTATTCATCGAATTATTTGTATTAATATATATATTATATTTGTTATAGGGACTCCAGGGATGAGGCAGCCGAGCAAATGGTCGCATCCGAATCAGAGAATCTCGATGCGCCCAAAGCTGAGTGCAGCGGCTGCGATTGGGATGCAAAGGAACCGAGCAGCGGCGAGGCCAGATCGTTGAGGCTGCTCGGTCGACTCGGTGTGGGCGTGGTCGCGCCGGGCGGACTGAGGCAGCTGCTGTCCGTCGATGAGGCGTCCGATTGTGATGACGAGTTCGCATAGCGCTCCAGCAGCAGCTGGCCAAAGGTCCTGGCTGGCCAGTCGTTATCCTCGCAGCTGAGCGGGGCATCGTCGGGATCTGTGGGCGTCGTTACGGGCGTGGGCATGTGATTAATGCTGCTGGTGAAGGAGCTGTTGTCGATGAGGCTGCTGACCGGCTCCAGGAATCGCTTGCCATGGTAGATGCTACACAACGCGACCGGAATGCGATGGCTGTCCACCTCGGTGGACGGTGATCGCGACTGGGCCGTGTACAATGCGATGGGGCGAAAGTGATTGGCGGGCGTGGCATTGAGATTGAAACTGAGACTGAGATTGTGAATGCGATTGTGGTTGTGATTGTGACTGTGACTGTGACTCGAGTGCGAAGCGGTGCTCGTCTGGCTACTCCCGCGTCGTCGGCACAGCTGCAGCAGCTCAGTTTCTGGACGAGAATGGCAAATCAATAGGCAATTTATAGCAGTGTGTGAGTGCGACTAATGAAGCCTTCGAGCGTGAACTGGCAATAGAACTAAACTGGCGACTACGCTACCTGGGCTTCATACCTTCCGCGGCGGTCTCCTCGCTGTCCACATCCTCGCGTATGCTCGCCTGGCCTGCCACCTGTCCGGTGGTTGTCTGTCCAGCCCCACGGCCGGCTCCGTTCGTCTCATCCGCATTGTTGCTGTCCAGTGTGGTGCGCACCACGGCCACATCCATGTGCGAGTCCAGCGAGAACTGTTTGCCGGACATGAGAATTCCACGGACACGGCGACGCGTCGATGGCGATTCCTGGTGCTGAAAGGCAATCAACGGTTATTTCTTGGTTGCAGTTACAGCTTGGCGCATTTACCGCTATGCGTATGCCCGCATAGGTCTTGGCCAGAAACTCGTCGGCATCGAAAATGGCCGCAAAGGAACCGTTTACCACCTTTGGCGACAAGGGCGAATTCGACAACAGCAAACTAGAGCCGAATGCCTCGCTCTTCTCCTTGGTGTCTATGATACAGTTAAGTTAAAAATAATATTATTTAATCAGTTTTTTGATAATTATCATTTTTGTTGCATCAAATGAAATTGAAAAATCTTTAAGCAGTTTTAAGAAATATGACCGTGTAGATAAATGTTTTGTATCTTATAGATAACAGATACTTTCAACAGATAGTCCTTTTTTTATATAAATACTTTTTATAAGAGATTCTATTTCTGGCACATTTAAATCCAATCAAATTCTTACCTGTACACAAACGAACTCACAGATACCTAAGGAACTTGCGGATCAAAAGCAATCTAAATTTAATTTTTCCATCACAAAGATTGATGCAAATCAATAATTTTATCAGCATCATTCTATCAGATACTGATAGTTACTTAAACATTTAGATACTTTTGTATCTTTTGGAGACTTTTGTAGCTCACAAATACTCTGATAGCTAATACATTTAATTAAATTGTGCAAAAAATGTCATAAAACGAAAATAATAATAATAATAATAATAATAATAATAATAATAATAATAAATAATAATACATTTGGGTGGATCAAAGTGTTTTATGTAAATGACAACAAGTAAATACATAACTAAACAAATAAAGTAAAACAGAAAACGAAAGCGAAACGAAAGCGTGGCAGGATCAATCAGAAATTGGGTAGGGCCCAGTGTTTACCCTTCAGATAGACGCGATTCGATATCGTGATGTTCATCTCGTCCAGCACCAGGGAGGCCACCTGCCTGATCTCCATCCAGTCCTTGACAATGTCATCCAGCGTTGTGTGCGTCGAGGTGATCGTAAAACGGATCACATACTGCCCCTTCAGCGAGGAGGGCACACAGTGCTGATTGCCCCGATAGTTCAGGCGCTTCAGCAGCCGTTCGGTGATCTCGTTGTCGCCGCGTATCCGAAACACGACCAGGCCCAGATGCCGCTTGGCCGGCAGCTCGAACCGATGATCGGCCAGCACCAGAGCCTCAAATTTCTGGGCCAGGCGCACCCCCTCCCGAATGTGCCGCTGCAGACCCTTGATGCCGAACGAGCGCAGCACAAACCACACTTTCAGGGCACGAAATCGTCGACTCAGCGGAATCTGCCAGTGCATAAAATCGACGGCAACACCGGAGTTCTCGTGCTGCAGATAGAGCGGCTCCACGTTGAAGGTGCGATGGACGGCGGTGCTGTCGCGCACCCACATCGCGGTGGCATCGAAGTGCACCATCAGCCACTTGGAGGGATTGAAGGCGATCGAATCGGCGCGCTCGATGCCGCGCAGCCAGGTGCGAAACTCGGGACAGATGAACGCGCTGCCCGCGTACGCCGCATCCACGTGCAGCCACAAATTGAACTCACGACACACGATGCCAATCTGCGAATAAATATCCTTTTGAATATAATATAAATATACATACAGTTTTTACGCACTTCGTCCAGGTTGTCAAAGCTGCAACTGCCCGTTGTGCCGAGTGTGGCACAGACCTAAAAAAAAAAAGAAAAAGTTGATCAACTTTGGTTTAATGCTGCAAACTGTATTGGGGGATATTGTACACGAATCAGAGAAAGAGAGTTAATTCACATAAACTTTAAATATAACAAAAGATATGAATAAGGCAGTCTAATGTAATTTGGAATGTGCTCTGTCAAACCTTTAAGGATTTTCGAATATATACCCTAGTGTTCCCATATAAGGATAGGTCTCAACTTTCCCCAGTCGTAACTTTGCCAAAACTCAACCGATTTTCATAAGGATTGTCTTTTTGTTCATGGTTCGTTGTCTAATTTAATTCTACATTTCAGTCTAAAAATAAAATTTTTGGTCCAAATTCATGTTAAAAATTTTTTAACATATACCCTAGTGTTCCAAAATAAGGATATGTCTCA
>SCDY01000634.1:0-51770 GCA_004143825.1 Drosophila micromelanica
GGTCGGAGATGCCTCCTTCTACCTGTTACATACATTTCAACAAAACCATAATACCCTGTTTCACCCATTTTCAATGGGTTCAGGGTATAAAAATTAAATTTTCAAAAACGACCATATTTTAAATGCAGTTTATATATAGAGACCAAATCATGATCAAAATGCCCTCAAACATAAAAATCGGTTCAGTTTTGACAAAGTTATGGCAGTTAGAAGTAAGGGGGCCATGCATCCGAAAACTTTACATGTCAAAACTTTTGTCAATTTTGGCATGTTTTTTGGCCGAAAATTTCACCCCCTCAGAATCGGGCCAACTGTTGTTTTTTTATACTAATTTTGACACCAGTAATCGTTTAAACATAAAAATTCGCAATTTTTAAATTTTGAAAAAAAAATTTTCGAAAATGTGTAAGGGGGGAGTAGGTGATTTTTTCACAAAAAAAAAAAAAAAAAAAATCGAAAAAATAAAATTTTCAAAAACGACCATATTTTAAATGCAGTTTATATATAGAGACCAAATCATGATCAAAATGCCCACAAACATAAAAATCGGTTCAGTTTTGACAAAGTTATGACAGTTTGAAATATGAGAGCTAAGGACCCAAGAGTATTACAGTTATATAATATAATTGAATCATTTACAAGCTGCTTTATTTATTAGTGTTTTTTAAGGCTTTCTGCGCCTCAGGTAAACTCTGGCACATCGGTGTCTTATGATTAAATGGATGATTGGATGGCTTATACCCTGAACTCTTAACTCAATCAGCTTCCTGCTTCATAAAGTTCCCAAGCGGGCAAAACAAAATTGGCCATCTCATGGCTTGTCCTGGTATTGATCCCAGTCCGGACATCCTGTTATATGTTCGTTTGCTTGTTTATTGTCGTTTCCTTTTGTTGTCTTTTGCTTTCGTTTTTCTCTCTGTTAACGGCACACTTGCCAATTACTCAGAGCTGCTGCTAGCCATAAAAAATGGCTACAGATATGGTTAAGGACTAAAGGACTTTTTAGTGGCTTTTGTGGCTTGACCGCTTGACCGACTTTCAGCTTGTGGCTTGTGCAGCTCTTTTTTTCAGGTCTTCAGTTCAAAAGTTGTTTATGTTGCGGTTTCTGTGTGACCTGCAAATATATTGGTAATAAGCTTAATTTTCGACTTTTCTTATTTCAACCAATATTGAAAAGAAAAACATTCTCGTTTAGTTCTTCATTAAAAAAAATCAGCTAAATACCATTTATATTTTAAAGTTTCCCAAAATACTATTTGCTCAACTCTAATCAATGCCTTTGTTAATTGTTCATTGTGCCATGTTTATTTAAACCGCTGGCTTAGTTCATTTGGACAAGCTTAAAAGCAAATGCAATGCCATTAAATTAAGCGTTTTGTTTGCCGACGCGACGAGTGCCGCAAATGGTTGCCCAGGGGTGCAGCAATTAGTGGCAAATGAAAAATACAAACACACACAAACACAACAGAAATACACGCACACCCACACTCTTGGGAAAATTGTCTCTGCCAGCTTGTGTAAAACGGCAACGACCAAAGGGCAATAAAGTGCCGTGTCATCGCAGCAAACAGACAACAACAACAACAGCAACAACAACAAATGCAACTTGCAAATTTTATGGCCCAATCTTACAATAAAGCCCACCTTCAAAGCTCTCTCATTGTCAGGCTATATTATTGTTAATTCCCCAGATGAAGCACATGAGATAATGTCGAGAGGCAAACCATAAACCTAATTGATTCGGGCTAAGCATTATTTGAAGTTAATGTAGCGGTAATTAAGCCCAGATCAACAAAATGCCCAAAATGGCTAATTGATGCAAGCAATTTTATATAATGAAATTTATCTAAAATTCATTTTAATTTTTAGTCTACATATTTTTCGGTTAACATCAGATATAATTGAATTTAATTTTCAAATCAATCAATCAATTCTAAAATTTTCATTCGATTTATTGTGAAAGTATGTTTTACACTTATCTTTCTCGTCTTTTTTGATTTTAATCGTTTTTTTTTTAAATATGTATGTAGTATATATAAATATTTAAATTTTTTTCCTTTGATACCTTTATGGTGTTTTATCAATTATTTATTTATTTTACTCTTATTTTAATTCTTAAGGAGAATATGTTAAGTAAACTAGATCTTAATAATGTCTTATATTGTTAAATTTTTTTTGTATAACGCATAACTTGATTTTATCATTTTCTTGTATTTAATGTTGAAATCTTTGACCTTGTCTGTCGTCTACAGCAGGCCAGCTTCGCTCTTTCTTGAATTTCTCTTCAAGGAATCGGGCTACAATTAAATTAAGTTTGAACACCTACACAAAGCACACACACACATATAAATCGCTGGTGGCCAAGCGCAAATAGATTCGATTGCCCCAAAACGCAGTTGGCCAACAGTTGTGGTTAGAGTTAACTGGAAATTTGAGCCCTTGACGAAGGCCAAGGCAAAATGTTGGCAACTGTGGTTAAGGCGACAACTCAGCCCCAGGCAGGAGCTTCAAGGCTACCATAACTAGATGTTAAACACCAATATGGTTGACAATATTCACATTTAAGTTGAATTTAATATAATTTCAGTTTTAATTACATTAGACAGCAACTGCAGTAAAAATGTTCTCTAAAATGTTTCATTTCATGTAATTTGTGTTCTCTTATATACCCCTCTCTCTCGCTCATTCGAAAAAAAAATATAAACAAAAATATAATGTAAATTTTGAACAATTTGTGACTAGCTGAAACACCCACTGCTGCTTGTAATTGCCCAAAACATTAATTAGAGCTCAGCCAAAAGCGTATAAATTCTCCCACACATACATTTGCCGTATAATAAATATGCATTACCCAATCCCCAGCAACAGTAACAACAAGAGACAAAATATTTTATTTTATTTCTTTTTACATTTTGTTTCTCTTTTGGCCTCCTTTTTTTTGGCCTTAAAAATATGTACGTATTATTTGTTGGCACACACGCATTACAGGCGAAGCAACAAATATTTTGTGGCACCGAAACTTTTTTAATTACTTCAAACAATTGCGAACTCACAACGGAACAAAGCCGTGCAAAATGTTCTCAAGGCTGAGACCCGATCCGCCACCCTGCACCCCCTTCAGAAGGGGTTAGCCAAATGTGGAGTACGGAATAAAACAACGGATCCGCTTGTTACATGAGTTGTGAAAGTTCTTTTTGTTTGCGCCTGTTTCATTTGTTCAAATTCACATGAATACAAATAAAAGGATAAAAAAGATGAGAACGTACCAAATAATCGCAACAAATTTAAAAGCTAATTTGAGTATATAAATAACAATGTCTCTTATTTTGGCGACTGTAGACAAAACATGAAATTTAGCTAAATTGAAGCATAATCTGTTTTGGCTTTAAACAATGTGTATTTATTTTCATAAAGATTTGTATGTATACCCTGTATGGATATCTTTAATTTTGTATCTATATCTAAATTATTCTATATTTATTTATTTATTTTACTTATCTAATTACCAAGCAAAAATCAACAAAATATATAACTTTAAAAAATTTTACATAAATACAAATTTTGAGAATTCAAGACAATTTATTATGTTAAGGGGTAACTGCTAGTCAAGCACACTGTGTCTTGGGCTGACATTAGTATCTATGATGAGCCGGTATTTAGACCTTTTTCACACCAAAATTCCACAATGTATAGCCTGGCAAAGTTGGACATTTGGGCAATTAGCTTAACTAGCTCAACATTCGATTCAATTGTTGGCCACATATCATAGGCCCTTGACTGCTGTCACTTAAATCCACTTGGCAGGGCTTTCATTTAATTAAAGCTAACAGACATCGAGATGGCAACGCAGAGACAAGTAGACAGACACACACACACACAGACAGAGAGCTGTGGCTGAAACGAAACCTCTAATTAAAATAAACTTTCAACGCAACATTAAACCAAACGTCGAGGGAATGCGACGAAAATTGTCATCCACAATGTATACAGTGGCTGCTGTAAGTTATTGCCCCCAGTGCAGGCAGTCTAACTTTTGGCCTACTATGAAATGAGAGCCTGGTTTACCAAAATATTTTGTTAACATTTTTCATATCCCCCCCCCACCCAGTTGGCTTCAGTTTTTGTTTTGCAATTGCTGCAGAAATCTTAATTGACATTTGGATATCTATTATCCTGGCTCTTATACTTTCAGGCAATCTACTTGTTATACTGGTGGTAACCCTGTCGCGCCGTCTGCGCTCCATAACCAACTTCTTCTTGGCCAATTTGGCATTTGCCGACTTTTGCGTGGGTCTCTTCTGTGTAATGCAAAATCTCTCCATTTATCTCATAGACAGGTAAGTTCTTTTAATAATTTAATTATTTAAAATAATTTAATTTAATAATGGAAATAAAAAATATTTTGGAATACAAAAAGTACAATAAAAACAAAAACAAAAAAAAAATGGATTTTTAAAGATAATTTTGTATTGTGTTTACATATTTTATCATAACTAAAATAAACTAACTATTTAAGCAATTTCTAATATTTCAGACTTAAAATTCGAATAAGACAATGATTTTTTTTCTGATTCATTATTATTTTGTTATTCTTGTGCTGTTTGTCAGACGAATTGGATGTGATTTTAGCGTAAACAATTGTTTTATTATGTTTTCTATTTCTATCAACATGTGCAACACAACATAAACAAATGCCACTTTAATGGAGTTTGTGTCTGTCTGCCAGTCTGGGCATTCATTGTTTTTGTTTAGTTTTTATTTACTGTACAAATATGGCTAAGTAGAAAATGGAGAGTACTCATGGAAATTGCCAATTGAGCTGGCGATGGTCTGAAAAAGAAAAGAAAATGAAAAACAAAGACTTGTAGAAACAAGATTTATCCCATGTTAACTGACTATTTATAATAAATAAATAAAGTTCAAAATAAATGACATCAAATACCTGAGACAGAGCCTCGTAACACAATTCCTATTAAGCCTTAGACTGGTATTGGACTGTTCAGCTTCAGCTCTGTGACTGGCCAAATACACAGTGGCTATAAAAAGTGCACCTGGTGTCAGGTGACAAGGCACGTTTGCTGCTCCTGCTCTTGTTAATATGACACAACATGGCGTATGCGCAACGCTTCAACTCAGCTCACAGTGTTGGCCATTTATTATTGCACACACACACTCACACAAGTCTAAATTATATGTTCTTGTTTTATTATTTTAAATTTGTTAGTTTGCTTGTAAAGTTTTTAAATTTTTCATTAGAATGGCATTTCCCAATAAACTTGTGTGTTAAATGTGCCAATTTGTTGATTTTATTTATGCCCGAATTTTGTTGCGGCAATTAACACAAAATGTTTGTTTAGCAATTTATTAATACTTAGAGTTGACTCATATTTATAAAAATAACCATTAAATGGCTCATGCAAATGTGGCATATTGATATATACTTATATACATTGAATATATATATATATATATATATATAAACAGATATATATATATATACTTATATACATATATTGAATAACTATGAAAATTATTATGAATTTTCATTATAAAATTGCAATTGTGTTTGGTCCATATTTGAATATATATCTAATTAAAATTCGTTTCCAGGCGCACATTTTATTAAAAACCACTTTTCGGAATAAATTTGACCAGCATCTGTCGCTCAATTATCATTTAAAAAGGTCAAACTATGTGCTCATAATCTCATCAATTTATGCATCGCTTGGTCAAACTCCCAAATTGTAAAAGTTTTTTATAAACATATGTAGAAATTCATAAAAAAATTATGAGTGTGTGTGTGTGTGAAAATTGGGTCCAGGCACTTTCAAGTTTAAAAGGTAGCCCATAAACAGATTAGCATTTATAATTTGCATATTGACCCAAACAGAACTAGATTATTATAGTTGACTGTGATTGTATTATTTTTATTTTTATTTTTTTATTTTTATTTTTTTGCATAGCTAACATAGCTTTATTTTTTTATATTTCATTTCGTCTTAACTTTTTTTACTTATACCTAAAATACTTTGACGGTTTTACTTACTTATTTTACTCCAATAAAAGAAGCTTTCAGGTTTAAGTACCTGATCATTTTAATGCCTTTTTCCTGTTTAAAAAGGACCCCTTACTAATGCCAAATGGGCAATAATTTTTAATATCACGTACAATCAAAAGAAGAAAGCACAGAAAAAGTCTTCGCTGCCCACTCTTTGATATCCGGTTAATCCTCAAGCACAATAAGCCTGGGGCTAAAATTAGAGACCAAATAATGCAATAACAAAAATATAAACAGGCAAAGTGTGAAAACCTCCGGCAACAACAAATACAAATAATACCTCAATGCGATTGACAATTTTTTATTGAATTTTGTTGTTAAAGCAAAACTCACAATTTATTTTTAGTAATTTCGGTATTTTATTTTCAGCTGGGTTTTTGGCGAGTTCCTCTGTCGCATGTATCAGTTTGTGCACTCTCTCAGCTATACGGCATCCATTTTCATCCTGGTCGTCATCTGCATGGAACGGTACTTTGCCATTGTGCATCCAATAACCTGCAAACAGATCTTAACCGCGCCACGTCTACGGGTAAGTTATCGATGAATATATTTTCATTTCGAATCTTGTTGAAATCCCGCGGAGATATATATCTATAGCTTTAAGGGATAATAAAATCCTGATTACAACCTATTATATGAAGTACGATAAATATATATTTATATTTTTAGCTTGAAACAAACAATTTATTATTTATTATTTAATATTTGAAGATCTTGCTGAGTCAAAATTATAATATTCATATTTTATTTAAGAATGGATTAAGAATGGATTCAAAGCGGAAATTTCTGGCTATTTATTTTTGCAATTGAGAGCTTGCTGAAAAAATACTGAAAAGTATTCAAAAGAAACACGCTAATATACTATAAATGTTCGTATATATTTTACGCGGGTAACAAAATATTAATATATTGATATTATATACTATATACAATTTACATAGCATTTGCAGCTTTGGGGCGTATCATCATTTGAACAGATTTGAGGGACAAACGAAGGCCACTCCACAATATACCTTGAAGATAGCTGTTTTGGTCGAAATCTTTTCTATATTCTCCATTGAGGTTAGAGAAACTATAAAATTAGGAGAATATTTATGTTATAGACCATAACTAAAAAGGGATTACTTACTCTGATTGAGTTTGACATGAATCAAACCACCATCCGCCTTTCAAGTCCTTGGCACAATTTTTAAACCAATTATTGTCATTGTCGCGATCGTAGGTACTAAATTTTTGTCCTGTTTTGGTTCTCAAAGTTCTTGCATAGTAAGGATAATAATCCTCTTTAATTTCTATTGATTTTAATTTGTAATCTTCCTCCTCACTGCCAATAAGAAATGTAGAAATCGTAAAGTAATTGGTAACAAGAGTAAAATCCTCAACATAAATCGACAGCTCGTGCGGCTGTGCTATGGTCATTCTGTATATCTTCTCCAAGCCTATGAAAAATTCTCCATTCAGATCGCCAAAGCCATTTCGATAATCGTTCCAATTCCTGTTGAAATTGACGCTGCCATCCAAACGCCGTTGAATTACCGTCCAGCCGGAGCCGTAAAAACGGGACTCGCAGGGCGCCAGAAATGGTCGTATGCCCGGTACCTGTAATATCTGAATATCCGAGGAGTTGCCAAAGGGTAAGCAGCTGGATGCCACGTATTTGACAAGTTCTTCCTTGCACTCCACAAGCTGATCATCCTTTTGCTTGAGCTTGGCCGCATCGGCGCTGGCTTTGACCCGCAGCGCGGTTAGCTCAGCATCCTTGTGACTGCAGCTGGCCTTGTAGAGGGATATGGTGTTATTCAAGTCCTCTATCTGCCTCAACTGTTCAGCCATTGCGGCTACATTGCCGTCGACTTGCGACTCAAGGGCGCTGACAAGATCCTTCAGGTCCTTAATTTTGCCAGCATCGGCCATGGAAATGGACCTAAACGCATTCAACTGTTGCTTCAATTTCGTCACGCCGATTTCTGGTATGAATACGAAAATAATCAGAGAACAGTTTAAACGGGAAGGAAAAGCAAAAAAAAAAAAAAAAAACAAAAGAAAACGAATGTAACCGATAGCATATATGTATACTCGAATACTCGTTCTCTAATACAATAGCAAATGGATTAAATGGATAATAAATATACAGAAATATTGCGGACAATTTAATTTCAAATTCACTGAAATAAATTTTTATAAAAATTGCAAGCAGTAGGCTTACATATAGAGATGAGCTTATAAATATATTCTATCGAGGTTATTACCGTCTTTCACACTGCTACTGTTGCTTAGCCTTTCGATTATCTGTTCTTGGATTGTCTGGTCGTAAGTTTCGGTAATTCCCTGGTCATTGTCCGAAAACAATTCAACTGACTGCGGCTGCTCCTCAGCTGGTATTAGATCGTAATCCACAACAGATTTGGAGTTAGCTGAGTAAAAATGCAAGACTAGATAGGCAAATGCAAGCCCCAATTTATATTTCATTTTGAAATGTATATTTTTACTGGCCGATCGCAAAATCACAAGCAACAGTTTGAAATGGTTCTTTAGGTTCGCTGGTCAAACTTCAACTGATTTCAATTCATAAGCGCAAAAGGCGAGGAATCGATCGACGATTGTCGACGTCGGCAGTAATCGCAATTCGTGAAAATGGCCGACTAACAGATGCTCTGTTTTCCTGCAATAGATATTAAATATGTATATAAAAAAAAAAAAAAAAAAACAGGAAGAGCAAGTGTATTGGGTTTTTTGCCATGTTTGTGCTACTTGTCCGTCTGCACATTTGAGCGTCTATTAATGCTAGAAATATATCTACAGTAAATCAATAAAGTTTGTATGCAGCTAGCAAATCTAACTTCAGGCAATGAAAAAACATAACATGTATATATCTATAGCTGTGACCACTGGAGACGTGACAAGTCGATTTTGTCAATATATCCAAATTTTTAGAGATAACTTATTATACATTTTACGTCATGAAAAATTAAAAGCTGTGTGTCGCAGCAGTTTAGGTGTCAATTTTGACCGCATGCAGGCAAACTATTTTTTTCTACATTTTTCTACTCGATTATTATTATTTTTATTACACACAATTCTAAGGTAAGCGTTGAAGTTCTTATTACACTTTGAACGAACGCTCACACTGATTTTTATTTTGCTGTATATATTTATATATATATATAAAATAAATGTCCAGTCTGTTGATATGAGAGGCTTAAAAAAAATTCTGCTGATAAGAAGATTTTTATTCCTTAGCAAGCACAAAATGAGCATTTAAATATTCAAAATAAATTTTATAGAAGTCTCCTTTCCAGTATTTATTGCTTTTTATTGGCAAATTTGTAAAGATATTTTTGTGGTTCATTTATATAGACAGTCACAATCAGAATGTATTAATTGAATAACTTTAGTATTCAACTGAGCCAAAAAAGTTGCTGCGGCCAAAGGGGTTAACAGGTCATGACAGCCGAAAAAAAAACTTCTGCTGAAAGAAAAACTTTTACCAGGACCGCGGGCTAAACAAAGCGTATCAATGGTTCTGTCTGAGGCCTGGGTCCTGGCATAATTATTGAACCATTTGGTCTGATATAATCGCCTATAAAAAAAAAAAAAAAAAAAAAAAAACAAAAATAAAAATAAAACTTGTGCTCATTGAGCAGGAAAATGAAGCTATTTACAACTTGATCTGTGTTTGTTACCGCAAATAGCTTCAATTAAAGTCTGTCATGAGAACATAAACATAAAGTCGTTCAAATGGCAGCTCTACATGACAATTTGTGTGTCCATTCGCAATTAGAGAAATTGTTTGCGTGTTTTGGGATACGCGACCTGTCTCTCTATCTCTCTCTCTCTTTCGGTCTCTCTCTTATAGATGGTCATTGTCACCGTGTGGATAACATCGGCAGTCTACTCAACGCCCAAGTTTGTCTTCAGCAAGACCATCAAGAACATACACACCGAGGACGGACAGGAGGAGGAGATCTGTGTGCTGGATCGCGAAATGTTTAATTCCAAGCTGCTCGACATGATTAATTTTGTGCTGCTCTATGTGATGCCATTGCTGGTGATGACGGTAATTACATTTTAAGGGATGCCATGTTTGATAATAAAACGGAATTAGCTACTTGGGAAATCTTAAAAAATAATATGAATTTATTAAAAAATACTTCTTATTGCTTAAGATATTTTCGAAATTTTTTAAAAATAATAATTAGAGATATATAGCTCAAGGCTTGTAATATTATGTTAAAAAAATTGGAAACTAAACTAAATTGGCTAATTCTAAATAAAATTAAATTTTTTTATTTTCTTTATATTGTTCAAATCATTTATAATATATTATATAATAATATTAATTTATTAAAAAATATTTCTTCTTATTGCTTAAGATATTTTCGGAATTTTTTAAAAATAATAATAAGTTATTTACAGCTCAAGGCTTGTAAGATCTATTATGTTAAAAAAATTTAAAACTTTTTTGGTAAATTATCTTAATTTTTTTTTAACACACAAAAATGTTGTAAAATTAATTAATTTGGAAAAGCTATAAACTTTTTTTTATTTTGTCATTCGTTATTATTAAAGCATAGAATATTATCAAAAAAAAAAAAAACATTTAATTACCCTACTTTAATGTTGCTTCAAGTGTATCGTTTAGCCAAAAACTGTACAATTAAATTACCATGGAGTAAATTCCTGTTGGAAAATGCAAATATGAAAATTTTGAGAGGAATGTAGCGTGTTGTTCAGCAAATCAGAACCGTTTCTGGTCCGTGGTCCGTAAATGTTATGCTTTACTGAATACCCTACATAAGTAAATAGTGTTTTTATTTGCATACAATTTTTAAGAATTTTCAAACAATTTTTTTCGAATATGATTAACGCTCTGCCTTTGCTCTGCCAGGTGTTGTACAGCAAAATAGCCATCGCATTGTGGCGCAGTTCGCGTGGGTTCAGTCCGCATGTGACGCAGCACCACCAACAACAACAACAACAACAGAAACAGCAACAGCAAAATCAGGCTGGCCAGGAGAACAGCATGAGCTTGCACAACAGCATGTACCATCATCATCATCATCAACACAATCATCTCCATCATCATCAACTCCATCAGCTGCCAGCGTCGGCAGCGGCAGCGGCAGCTGCGTCCTCGCTCGCTTCCGGCAGCAGCTCCACGTCCTTGTCACGTAAACATAGCAGTAAATATGAAAAGCGTGGCGTCAGCATCACCGAGAGTCAGGTGAGTCCAACAACAACAACAACAACTGGCCGCATATGTCCCACATGTCCAGAGCACATTTCTCAATGCGAAAAAAACTCGCAATAGAAAAACCAACTAAAATCTTCTCGTATAAATAATACTTGTCCATTACATCGATATGTATCAAAGTTAACTGCAGTGATTTTTTCACTTTATGATATTTCGATAAAAATCGATCGATTCTTAAAAATAATTCGGACCTTAACGCATCTCGTATGACTACGTTAATAATGGTAAAAAACAAATTAAAAAACTTATGAATCGTCACATCGATAATTATCGAAATCAGGTTGATGATCGATAACAGCTTCGGCTTTGATTTTATATTTAAAAATTTTTATATTTCCATATTGGAAAAAATTTTATGAACATTAAAAAATTATATTTATAAAGTTTTAAGTTTAACTCAAAGAAATTGGAAAACAAAATTTGCATTTGGAACACTACTTAGTTATAAGCGATATAAAATTAAATCTGAGGTAAAGAAACTAAATCTCATAAATTAAATTAATATTAGTAAGATTTAAATCAACATAAACAGCGACCGAATAACTTAGGATAAACTTGTTGCCCAGCAAACAAACTCTTGAATCAATTGAATAAACTTTATATAACTTGCACTTAAAATCCATTTATGCAGTGTAACAGGAATTTCTCATACTTTCAAAGTGCCTTCATTGAAATGCATAAAATACTTGGGCAACAAATTTTGAGACGCTCGCATAAAGTTGAGTTTGAGTAGCACTTTGTCTGATCAACTTGAAGACGGGAACTAAGTAGTTATAACGGTAAATATTTGCTGAAGTTGACCGAAAAGCTAGCCAAAAGTTTGCGCCATTTCGTGCAGCGTGGCTGCAGCAGGTGTCAATGCGCATTAGGTGGCATCAGTGGGCGTGTGGGCCGACAGTTTGCAGATTTGCCCGTTGAAAGTTATATAAGCCAGGTATTCGGGTTAAAGTCAAATAGTTTGACCAGCTACGGGCCATGCGGCGTATGCGCAATATTTCAACATGCCACTTAGTTAACCTCAATTGAGCGCCTGTCCAGGCATCTGGCATTCAGTTGCGTTCAATAAATGATGATGCGTTCATCCGCAACAACATACATCATTCATCCATCAAGCGGACATCCCTCTGGAGTGGGTCTAATCAAGTGAAAAATGTGCGCCAACTTCGCCAGTTGCCGCAGAATATCTATGTATAAATATATATATTTATATCTACCATGAGTTTCAATGATTTATGAGCTGCAATGACAAACTGAGCTGGGGCTTAACTTGAACGAATTTTAGTTTTATGCGATTTATGTAGTAAATAACAACAAATTTGAAATAATATTAATATTAACTATTTAAATAAAAAAGTAACAACAAATTTATAATAATGTTAATATTAATTTTAACTATTTATGCAATTTATACAATATATTCTCTGAATTGAAAATATTCCCTTTTATATATGCCTATAATTTAATTAACGTATATTTGTGACCTCGATCCTAAGCTAAAACTATCTTTAACTATCCTTATGTTCAAATGTTTACTCTCTCTTGATCTATTTTTTATGTTTTTCTTTCCCCCGCTCCCTTTTGTCTTCTCTACTAACCACGTCACAATAATAACAACAAACAACAAACACAACACACACGCCCAAAAATTAGCTTGATAATTGCAAGGTGGGTATGTCCGGATAGTCGTTAAGCTGCAAATTGCCAAGTGCTCGAAGCTTTAAGCTCCGCTGAGTAACCCCCCGATATGCCTAATGCTATCACATCCATTATTTATGCAGGTCTCGCTGGAGGCAGATCGCCCCATTGTGAGCGCCTGTCGCAAAACGAGCTTCTATCATCACTCCCACGCGCACAATCAAAGACAGGGCCAGGGAAATGGCGGCGGCAGCGGCAGCGGCAGCGGCATCGGAGGTGGCGCCACACACATGTCGCACTCATCGAGCAATGTGCTGCGGGCTCGCAGGGGCGTGGTCCGCATGCTGATAATATTTGTGCTGACATTCGCGCTCTGCAATCTGCCGTATCATGCGCGCAAAATGTGGCAATACTGGTGAGTACACAGCGCACAAATTTTGATTTCAATTGAAAACCACTTTTGTATTTACCCAAAGAAAAATTGAACTTGTGTAAAAATTAAACTAACTTTAAATTATGCGTGAAAATCTAATGGTATAAAAAAAGGTTAAAAATCTTAATTTAAATAAGTGAAATTTTTTTGGTTCCTTATTTAAATTCATTTTTATTTAGTTTTACCCAAAAAAATTACACAAAATTGAACTTGTGTGTAAATGTGAAAAAAAGGGTTAAAAATCTTATTTTTAAGGAGTGAAATTTGTTTGGTTTTTTTTAGTTTCTATCCTCTTGGGGATAATTATTAAATTTTGTAATAAGTTAATTTTGGGTGAAAATTGATTTGTAACAATATTTATATAATGAATCAAATTGATCAATTTTGGGTTTGATTTAAAATCAAGAATGTAAAAAATTGTGATTTAAGGTTTTTAACTTTGATGTTAACATATTTTTAATTTAAATTAGCTTGTATATATTCAAATATGGTTATAATTCAAAGGAATTTAATTTAACAAATTTTCCAGCGCCAGACATCTTTATTATTATTGCCAGCCTCCCATCTGCGCCAATTTTAATGTTATGCAAACAGTTGACAGTCATTTGCATTTAGCGTGCCCATCTGTCGAGCCGTAAATAATGCTCGTACTTGGCCGCGCAAATAATTAAATTGCCAATTGAAGTGGGCCAGACTGATTTAGCGAGCCCTTCCTTCTCTGGCCCATAACAATTCCCTTTAATTGTTATGCAGAGCTCGCATTATTATTTTCTTCAGTTTCTCCATTAAAATCGAATATTCTTTAAATGTTCCTCAAATTACATTTTTTTCTTAGAGCAGATGATAGTTTTCCTATTTGTGCCTTTACTTTTTGTACTCTAAATTCTTTACTGACTTTAATCCAAATGTTTATTCCATTTTTGTTTTTTTTTTTTCGATTTCATCAATTTTGATTCGTAAAGTGTCACAATTTCATATGAAAAGCGCTTTTCTGTCAGTTTTAGTCTTGGTTTCTGCACTGGCATCAATCAAAATCGTTGCGAGTCGGCAAATAAAAATTTATTTGGGCATTCAATCCGAATTATTGCTTTGAAATTACTTTTAAGGCAATTCGTATGATCAGCTTAAAGCTTGTTGCCAATTTATTCCATTAGCCACAATTACTGGGCATCGCATGGCAAAAAGTCCCAATAATATCACAAATTTTGAAGGACTGCTTCTGACAGGGTATTCCCGACCCCCCCGCTGTACCACCCGCTGTTCATGTTGTTCGTATCATTTGTTTTTATTTTTTTTTTTTTATTTTAGGTTTATTTTTTTTATTGTGCTTCGTTTGACTTTTTTGCTTCGTTTTTTTTTTCAAACATTTCAATTTCGTGCTCGTCCAGTTTTTACTTTTTTTTTTTGCTCTTGGCCTTTTGTGTTTGTGGGACTTGTTTGATTTTGCTATTATATGACAGCTTATGGTCATTTGAGTGAGGGATTGAATAGCCAGTCAGTAGTCAGATGATTGGCTGAACGGGAAAGTCATGTCAGCTACTCAGATGATACAAGATAAACAATTTAACGCCCAAAGGTTTTACTGCACAAGTCCTTAAAGTCGCACAGAAATCTAGCCGAGAATGGAAATGGAATAGAAAATGTGAAATGCGATGAAGTAAACATTTATCAAAGCATGTCTCAGACAGGCCAAGTCAGATAAATCATCATCATTTTTACGGACAAACGAGCTGAAATTTAAGCATTGTTTTTTATGCGCCAGACGAGAGTAAATAAATATTATTTTGCGCTTTTTCCAGCGACCGCAAAATCCCAATAATACACATACGTATGTGTTGCAAATAAATAAATAATAATCAAATGCACAGCAAAGTCCAAGCGAAAATGCACATCAGCTATTTTGCACCAGAGCCATGTTAAATACAATATTCATATAGATTTAAATCTATTATTTTTGCGAGAAATCGCCGCACAGCAGTCGAGCAAAACGGGCTGGTTGTAAATATGAAATAAAATATTTAAGTACCATAAACTATGACCAAAAGCACAATTACGTATTTTGTAAAGAGCTCAAGTTGAGGCAAAAATTATTTGACAGCGCAATAATAATAAATGGCCAGCATATATAGGAAATATATGAAATATAACTTCTTGACTGCAGTTATAATCCTTTAAATAAAAAAAAGTAATACTGAGAGAGATCTCATTCTCTATTTGATGAAATTATATACAAACATTTAAGCTACATTTTACGCTTTAATTACAGTCCGAGAACGATTTATTGCATTTAAAATACAAATTATTTTTATTACGAAATTCAAAGCAGATTTTTCCTATTTAGCTTTTCAACAGCAAACAGTCTGGCATTTTGTATACAGTCGAAATGATTCTAATTTATAGCATGGTAATGCATTTTTGCATTACAAATTTGTAGCACTAATTTTACCAGTTTAATGTTAAAGTTAATGTTAAACCTATTTCCTAGGATAGCTCTATATTTTTTAAAGATAATTTAATGCAATTCTTAGTTAAATAAGTAGGTAATCTGCTTTTTAGCAGATTATATCAGCAAAAATATAATATAAAACATATTACAAATTATTAGATCGATATTTCTTAAAGATAATTTAATGCAATTCTGTGTTAAATTTCTGTCCCAATGATGCAGATTATAGCAACAAAAATATAGCATTAATTTTACCCAGTTTAATTTTAAAGTTAATGTTAAACATATTTCCTAGGAAATTTCGATTTTATTAAAGAATTTTCTTCTTTGAAATCATTTAATTCAATTCTTTGTCAAATTTCTGCCCAAATAAGTAGGTAATTCACGATTTAATGCCGAGTTCTGGTCGGTTGAGTAGAGTGGCTTTAATGAAGTATGAAGCATTAGGTAATTGTGTCGTTGGCTTTATTCCATGCCACACGCAGCCAATTGCCACAGCTCGCAGCTACTTTTATTAGACGTTATATTTATATTAGTGCGTTGCCAGAGAACAGCACGTGTCCATTATTAGACCAGAAGCCACTTGCTGGGGAGGTGGTGGCCAGACGTCGCATTCAAGGATTCTCCGAGGATAATAAGCCAGCTGGCTGCCGGCCGTTATAACTGTCGGCTTATCATATAGATCGGGGTCAACTGAATGTTCAACTCACGTGGCGCCAACTGAGGGAGGGCGCCTATTTATGTATTTAGTCGCCGTTTGGACTTTACTTTAAACTTGCGACCCGACTGCTGAAAGCCACTTGACAGCCCCAAAATAAGTGCAACGGAAATTGTCAACTGATAAACGAAAAATAAAACAAAAGTTTAAAAGAGCGCATCACAGATACCCTGTATTTGTGTACCAAAAAATATTGCATTGAATTTAAGAATGCACTATTTATAGCTTAGACATCTATTTTACAGGGTATGCACTAGTCGGGCAACTGTCTGGAATAGTCTCATGCCAGTTGCAGAGATGCAACTCACTTGGAGATTCTAAAAAACTTTTGTTTTTGGTGCAAAGTTTTATAGTATTAGGCGAAACTCAGTTGAAATACCTGGTGAACAGTGGTGGCCAGAAGTTAACAGACAGCGAGAAAAAATTATAGACGGCTCAGGAAACTTTTGAATCAAGTGCGAAGTTAAGAAGTGCGAAAACTTCTGAGAGTTTCCCTACAGCGATAAGAAGCAACATTTGAACAGAGCTGGTGTCAGAAAAATCGACTACTTTAATTTAACTCAATTTAAGTTTGTCTTTGCCAGTAGATAACTGTTAACTTTATATAAATATATAAAATAATAATTTTAATTTATGCATTTGCAGGTCACGTTCGTATCGCGGTGATTCCAATTTTAATGCGCTGCTGACGCCGCTCACCTTTCTGGTCACGTACTTCAATTCGGGTGTTAATCCCCTGCTCTATGCGTTCCTCAGTCGCAACTTTCGGAAGGGGATGAAGGAGCTGTTGCTCTGCTCCTGGAAGAAGGGGAAGGGCAAGTCATCCTCAAATTCATCGATGCATCACAAGCGCAAGGCGCTCCAGGTGAGTTCCCGTCCCCGACCCCCATAGATTGTATGTGTATGTGTATGTGTATGTGTATTTGGACGGACAACACCTCGACTGTGCCTCCGATCTCTCCTGTAGACCCACTCGCTGCCGACGGACACCACCCACATTGGCAACGAGCAGCTATGATGGCCGAGCTGCTGGAAGACTCTCTTCAAGCTCTTCGGTCGTCGCACGTAGAACCCATCGGAGCGCTAAATCTCATTGTGATTCTCTAAGAAGTCCCGTTGCTCGGTTGGATTAGCAATTAAAATTTAATAATTTATCCATAGATTTTATCAATGTCAAGTTGTATTTTAAACTAAGCCAATTTTTAAATAGCCGCATTCATTACAGGCAAACAAAAAAAAAAGAAGAAGCGAGAAACCAGAGAAAATACTCGTCAACTCGTAAATTGTATTTGAATATTTGAATATCTCAGGACACGTTGCGTGTCCTTATTTTTAGTCGTAAGAACTCTTATATTAAAGTGATGCAAATTATACGAATAAATTAGCTAAAATACAATAATTAAATTAAAGTTTTTTAATGAATTCAAATTTCTCAAATAATCATTCATTCTGCATTTTTAATTTAATAAACTTAATTTTTTTAATTTTTTTTCATTTTTAAACATGACATAAATTATATACCCATTATTCATTTGCACGCTGGGTATTAAAATTAATATTTATATTATTCCCCACTACAATTCAATTGAATAAAAATAAACTGCGCATCAAACGGCGCATCTTTCGATTTGTTTGCATTTATTTTGATTCAATTTTACAGAATCAGCATTTTAATATTGCAGATTCCATTTTTATATACACTTTCTTCACATTTTGCATACTAAGGATTATATCCGCTGACAAATGGTTTTTTCTTTATCAATGATTTAAAATAATTGCTCAGTTTCCTTCACTTATTGTCGAAGCTCTTAAAATAGTCTTTATATATTTCGGAATTTTAGTTTATCTATCTGCAAGGGTTTTTAACCTGAGGCAACTCCAAGTAAGCTATTCTCTCCTCGTTTGCGAAGTGCAAAAGGGTATATTGAGGGTATACAAACTTGAAATATATACGCTTATAAGCTCAATTTTTGGCCGAGACACCAATCAATTTAATCTATATATCTCTCTCAGTTTGAAAGCTAGATTCGACAAATTTGGTAGTTAAAAATGGAGCAGAAACTTTTGGTGTATTGGCCTATTGGGGGCCTGGCAATTCGATCAAAATATATATATCTTGGGGAAAAATAACAATAGCGTTTTCGCCCTCTTGTTTTGCCTTGTTGTCACTTGTCTGGGCCCTCGAGTTTGTCGTTTGTCAACTGGAGCATTGCTGCAGTGCATTCGTTGAGAGCGTCCTCAGCGCACAAAGCACAAATGCCGAAAAAAAACTCAATTACCAGGCGACTTGCTTTGACGCAAATGAAAACCAAAACCGAAAATTGTGCAAAATGTGCGACCAACAACAAAAAGAAAAAAATACAATATTGTCAAGTTCTTGTTTGTTGTTGGCCATTTTTTAAGCAGAAGTGACGGCCTTTGTTATGCAAAAAGTGGCCATAAATTGTGTCAAGTGGCGGCTCCCAACTGCATCTCCTCAAAGAATCCGGGCCTGCGGCAGTCGAGCGTGCAATTTCTCATAATTAAAAGAAAGTCGAGCGGCGGCGGCGGCGGCTGCTGCTGCGGATTGGCATAAATCACGGTAATTGCCACCGAATGGCGCTTAAGATAAGTCCCACATGAAATATGCAAGCGTCGAGAATGTGTATGTGTGTGGGCGTGGTCAGCTTTCAATAACTACCTAAAAGACATGCAGGCAAAATCAATCATACGCACTGTGCACGCTGGCAACATGTGGCCAGCAACATGTTGCATGGGTTAACACCCAGCTCCTATCCGACATTTTCCAGAAAGTTAACAAAAAATTAAAAATGTGATAAAATGGCAAAAATTAAAAAATTCAAGTAACAGGCGAACAGCCTACAAAAGCAGCTCGACAAAATATCAAAAGAGCTCGAGGCGAAAAGTTTATGGAAACTGATGAAAAATGCTTGTCATGTGTGTGTGTGTGTGTGTGTGTGTGTATGTGTGTGTGTGTGTGTGTGTGTGTGTAACAAACAGCCTTAAGTTTTACACATGTAAGGAATGCTAAACTAGCAGCTACCCTTGAACTGAAGAACCACATTAATGGCAAGCTCTGAGCATCTTAGTTAGAAATATATTTTATTATTTATTTTTATTTTATTTTTAATACATAATACATACATTAATACATTTCATAATTTACAGAGAAAAAGATTTCGTATTTATTTATTACAGCTCTTAAATGCACTAAATCACAAAATGCAATTTCAGAAAGTGATTTCAAATTGATTTGATGCCACCCAGTGGACAAAATGTTCTGACTACAGGGTATTTAAAGAGCGAAAAGTTTTGCACTCGTTGCAAGTCAAATGCGAGCTAACTGGCAATAACGGGAATGCAGTTGAACATCAAAATTGGCGACCAGCAAGAACAGCAGCAGGCAGACAAATGTTGCAAATTGTGGTTAGATTCAAATGAAGTTGCACTTGCACAAAATCCAGATTGAAGTCCTGGCACAAAAGGCTTACTGTGGTTTATACAGCAGTTAATATGTTGCCTGTGCTGTCTGTTGTCCCAGCCGATGGCCAGCGAGTGGATAATACCGATGCAAGGACATGCCAGCAGCTGTTGGCAGCAGCTCTTTTGTGATGATGCAAACGGTTTTTAATTAAAACTCCACCAGCTGAGCTTTTTAAATATGTTATTATGCAGCTGAAAGGACGTGCAGAAATCGGTGGCTAAAATTTAATACCATTTGTCATCTGCCTTCGTTGAAGGATTAAAAATCATTCAAGTGAAAAATCGCAGCAGTCAAAGAAATCAGCTGCAACAGTGGCCCAGCCATCCATAAAACTATCTCTAAGCCGATTAGTTGTGTAAAAACAAAGCACACACACACCCCATTCAGTGCGAACAAAGTTTAGCAAAAACAACAAAAAATTTACCTAACGGATTATGGCAATTAGTTGGGCGAGTTACAAAACCAGCTTAGCCCCGTTTCAATGCAAGTTACGTGGGTGTCCACACATAACTTACCGGCTTTAGAAAAACTTTTCAATTTAGCTATTTTTTGAATAATGGAAAACCCCTTTGCAGTTACATCGCTGCCCGAGTGGAAGGGAGAACACACCTATCGCGTCATTCGTTACAAGACCATTGTCAATGAAAGAACCTGGAACCTTAAATAAATCGTGGTATAGAAATAAATTATAATTGAATTTTTTTAGTTGTTTCTTTGTTTATATAAATATTTTTTATTTCAGATTTTTTTTTAATTAATCATTATATAATATGTGCTCATTATACTTCACAGGCAGTCTTTAAATCAACGGAAGTGGAGAGCAGGCGACAATCCACAGACCGGAAGATGTTTACAGAATATAACAGAAGGAAATGAAGAGCCTCTAAATTCTTGTTTAATATAGTAGTTCAAGCAACGTATAAATATTGTGTTCCTATGTATATATAAAATAAAACTTAAATTTGAAGCTCATGTAAAACTAGATTTAGTTGCCACTGAAGATAACAAAAAACCTGTTTAAATAAAATATAAACAATTTAAAGAAACAAAAATAAATATATTTGAAGCTCAAGGCAAATGTTAACGAACAATTCATTGATATATTAAATATTGCATACTTTTATGCGCACCAATTAATGTAAAACAGCCGCAGAGTGATGAACAGAGAGCGCTCTGTTAGCAGACCATGCAGGTATTTTTAATGGTGCATACTTTTGTGCTGACACGAAACTAAACTCGCCGCAATAACGCAATCTTAATGAAATTCGATGTCGGAGAGATATATATTAAAATTGATCGCTAAAATTTTTAAATTTTATAATTTTTGCATTTTTAAAATATTTTCTGAGGTCATTTTCTCAAGTTTGGTCAAATTTAAGAAGGAGGAATTTTTAATGGCGATCGATATTCCTGGTCTGTACGAGTTCGAAAAGGTATATCACACCAATATCGGACTCCATTTTGCCTTGTGGCCGTGGCCACGATTTCCACACAAATTCTGTGCAAAGTACCAGACGAACAGAATTTAGCAGCAGCTCGACATGAATTTTTGCAGTGAACAATTTTACTGCATACTTTTAGGGGCATCATTTAAATACTAGACACTGGCCTTTACATAAACTGTGCCCGTTCACAGCACACATTTTCAGTTGTTGCTGCAAATATGTATGCACATAGAGAGTAGTGTTGATGTTTCTGCAGCAGCACACATACAGACAAAGCAGCTAAGTGACTTGCCGTTATCTAAAAGGCAACATTCCGGACCGGGAGTAGAAACTGCTGGCGCCCGGCCATTTGCATGGAGCTAAATATTTCAAATGCGACTTAAAAAGTGCTTAAGTTATTATGCTGCAAAAGTCGGGCGTCTGTTTAGCATTTCCGTTTCCGCTGCACACAGTTGGCGCTGACCATAGCCCTTCCGCCACCCGAAACCAATTTGCGGACCCCATTTTGTATCTGTGATTCATGCATTTTTGATGAGCTTTTCGTGCTGCAATCCGTTGGCGTACACAAATTTTAAAGTTTCCCGACCAGCCTAATGCCGACATAAACAAAACGCTGGACAAACAACGTACCCAAAAGTCAAAAGTTTTCCACGAATCCTTCGCAGCCCGCGCTGACTTATTATTTTAGGCTGCCGACAAAATTGGGTTTTATTGGCAATTTGTTTATTTTTAATTTAGTCTAGCGACCGTTGCTAATAAAAATTAATATTAGTTAGTCAAAAGGATTTGTTACCCCTAAAAAGGTCACTAATGGGTCCCAACAACATCTAGATTATTTGCGGAATTTGCGTTTAAGTGAAAATTGTGCGGAATTTTCAGCCTTAAAGTTTTGCGCCGTTTCTTTGCCTCTTTTTAATGAAGCTGCGCTCACGTAAGCTCATTTGTAAGGTAAACAATAGCGAAGTTGCGTATACGCCGCGTAAATCATTCAACTTAAGCTCCTTGTCGATTTTATCCATTAAAATACAAATTGAGCGGTCAGCCGCTGCATTAATTGCGTGTCTCGCAATGCAATCAATATGAAATACCCTCTACACAATTTGAAAGAAAAAAATGAGTGCTTGATTATTTTTTGGTTCTATGTGAGTGTATATTATTAGAATATCTTTTGGTTTCTACACGTATCTTATGTAACTTAAGTGTTAGGTCTTGTTAGGTGCTGAATTGGCTTTAGCTGCGCGACTAAGGCCCTAAGCTATATAGACTCCTTTTTTTTTGTATGCTTGGATTGAAATACTTTTAGTTTTCTACCAAAAGCTTGTTCCTCCATATATGTATATAATAAAATGTTTGTACAGGGCTTAAACTACAAATGCATCTTTGGTCCAAACGGTACTCGCTTCTCTTTTTGCTTCTCTCTTTTTTTCCCTCTCGCTTCTATTTACAATTGATCGTCTTGATTGGGCTACAAATAGACAAAGTGTCCCAGGCCTTTGGCTGGATTATTGTTGACCGCCTCAGCAGCCAATTTAGCAGTTGTTGTTGTTGTTGTTGTTGCTGCTCCTGCTGCAGTTGCATTGCCATTCACATCCAGGACATCGCCCTCGGCGACGGGCAGCAGGCGACTGTAGATGCCGGCGTTCATGTGGATGTCCAGCAGCTTCTTGTCCTTGCCCAGCGAGGAGAACGAGTGCGTTGCCGTGCGAATCTCGCGTATGTTGTACACCGGACTGTACGCGGCGACGCTGCTGCTTGGCGTGGACGTGGGCGTGGCCGCCGCAGGCGTGCGTCGCTGATAGAAGACGCGACGGAGCGTGCACTCCGTGGAGGTGTCCGAGGAGCCGGAGCTGCTGGCGCACTCGTCGTCCTCGGCGTCCTCGGTGCTGCTGCTGCTGCAGCTGCGCAGATCCTCGGCCAGCGACAGCGACAGCTCCGACTCGGACTCGGATTCCAGCGAGAGTTCCAGCAGCTCCGCATCCGCATCCGCATCCTGGACAGCGTCTGTGGGGCTGGCAGCCGCCTCGCTCTCGTAGCTCTGCTGGATGGCCTCGTTCAGGTTGGCCAGCAGCTGGCGGCGACGCGCGTAGTTCGGCGTGCGGCGCACCAGAAAGTGGCAGCTCTCGCCGCGGCGCAGCCGCTCCGCCTGGGCGCGCAGCGGCAGATCGTCGGGGTGCAGCTTGCGCTGGCACTCCTGCCCCGGACAGACCTCGTACAGCGCAAAGTGCTCGACGGGCTCCGGCGAATTGTAGCACCCGAGCAGCAGCTGGAGCAGCTCGTCGCAGTTCGTCTCCTCGCTGATCAGCAGCGATTTGTACTGGGAGCTCGGCTGCAGCGCCGAGGTGTGGACGCGTATCAAGCCGCCCGGCTTCAGCTGCAGACAGAACCGGGACTCGCCCTTCGGGTGGCAGGCCTGCATTATCGCCGGACGCGTGTCTTCGTCTAATACAAGAATCGTCTTGACGCCCGCCCGACGCACGGCCACCTCCATGGAGAGGTAAAAGAGACGCGGATCCCGATGACGCATCTTCAATCTGCAGAGAGAGAGGTTAACAGTTAGTTGAGACAACATATTTTCAGATCTCTCTCTCTCTCTCTCTCTCTCTCTCTCTCTTTCTCTTGAATAAACACTCACCGTCGCAGCAGCTGCGCAATCACCTCCTTGCTGGTCGTGTCCCACTGGATGCCCAGCGTCTTGTACTCGATGTCGATCTTCAGGCAATTCGTGTACACTTTAATGGTGGTCTGTGCGGGGGAAAATATGCATTAGAACCAGGCTAACATACTAAATTATACAGTAATAACCCAATTTACAGAAAGTACAATTTTTAACAGAAAACAAAATATTCGAGTTAAATTTTGAGTCAACTTTTAGTAAATACTTTAACTAAATGCAAGTTTATTTAGTTAAATAAAATGTATTAAATAGAAAATTCTCTTTTTATAAAATTAAAAAAAAATTAATTAAAATGTTAGATATAAATATAAATTCGTTTTATAATTTTCGCCTTATACTTTAAACTGAACTATGAAAAAATTGAAAATAAACAAATATTATTGTTAAAATTATTTAGCAAAAAAAAAGAAATATTTTAACAAGATCAATGTTTCTATATCACTTTTAAATTGATATTTTAGATATATTTTTAAAAAGTGGAAAACACTAAAATTTCTTTCTTTTGTCAATAATTGCCAATCGTATCGACGTATTTACTGTTAATTGTATTACCTGTGGCAGCTGCTCGTTCAAGCTGGAGTAGCTGGAGGCACGCGATGGCGTTCGCTGCATATCCGGAGGCGGCTCCGGGCTGCCGCACATGGAGCTGGCACAGGAGGAGGCGTTGCTCGAGGAGCGCAGCGAAACCGAATCCGAGCGATTGCGCAACGGCGAAATTTGTACGTGTTTCAGCATCTGCAACCAAAGTGGAAAATCAGTTGTGCATTAGCATTATGAAAAGGGAAATTAACTAGAAAAATCAACCGGGAAAAAGGAAATTACAAATATTAGAAAGAAACACTTAAAACATAAATAAAAAATATTTATTAAGTATTTGAATAACTAGTTCGTAAGTTGTTTTATTTCATTTACCAAGTCTATTTCTATTTCAGTCTAAACTAAGAAACTAATTGCAAATTTGATTTTATATTATTTTATTATATATATATATAAGTATTTTTGCAGCTATCTCAGCTCCTCCCTTTTGGAGCTTGCGTTCTTTTGCAACATTTGCCGCTAATTGCGGGGTCAGTGCAGGCGAGGGGGCAGTCAGTCATGTAAAGCACCCTACCCTTCCCCCTTCCCCCTCCCCCCTCTCCCCACTCGTCCCTTGTTGTATGCATTGCCCGTCGTATCGCGTTGCCTTGGTCGTGGTTCACTTGCTGCTCCACTTGGCCTGCTTGGGGAGGGCGGCGGGCAGCGGGGTAGCTTACTGCATATTCTAATTAATCGTGTGAAAGTCATGCATTCATAATGCCAGAGCTCTCTTCTTCTTCTGCTGCTGAATGGTTGCAATCATTTTAATTAAGACTGAGTCCAGCGCCCAGTTGCCGATTAATGCAAATAATTGAGCAGCAGCAAAAGGAATATATACAAAGTATATAGTATATATATTTTTGCATTGGCGGGGGGGGTTAGGGGAGCGGCGCTTGGCCGGATGTTGAGGCCCGTTGGCAACTTCCGCTTGACACGGGCCCTTTTACAATGGCCCCCCACACACACACACAAGAGAGGCTCGTCCGTCCCAGGTGTAGGTGAGCTCTAGGCAAGCCCAACGCTCTGGATCCCCCCCCACACACCCCTCTCCCACTTCACCACGTTTCGCTTTCATGGCTCATTGTCAACGCGTCGCGTTCCATGACGTGCCCAGGCGAGCCCTTTTCATAATTTCAATACATCACCAATTCAGACACCCGCACGAACACACACACACACACACACACACACACACACACACACACACACACACACACACACACACACACACACGGCTGAGGGCTCTTCAGCTTCGTCTGCCCCTCTATTTTCCCCTCCGCCTCCTCTATCACGTTGTCAAGCGGCAGCGATTTTCAACCCCGTCCGCAAAGCCCCTCTTTAAAGATGGAAAGAAGGAGGGGTTTAGAAAGGGGGGGGACCCACATTGCTGCCCAATTCGGCTCAATGAGCAATGAGCCGGATGTGGCAACTTCATTAACGTTTAACAGTTGTGCAAGGTTCGAGTTACAGTTTGAGAGGCACTGCACAGTTCTCAGGTGCTGAGAAACGAGGGGACAAGAGAAAGAAGAGGGGGAAGTTCACTGGAAATCGACAAATTGAAATGCAAATCAAATAAATTAATTTTGCACACAAGTCCAAAAGTTGGCAAAAGAAAATAACAAGAGGGCAGACAACGAGCGGCAGGCAACGACTGACAGATACTCTGCAAACAATTGAAGCGAACAGACAAAAGATGTGGCACTAAATAAATTTTTTAAATTTAAAATATAGCCAAAATTTGTTTTAGCTAATTTGAAATATTTTCATTATTGTTAATTTTTTCCTTCACGACAGGGTATTAAAAAACGAGGTAAAATAAAGAAAAATCATTAAAATGAAATTGAATTAGAAAAATCACATAAAATTTGAAAGCACGCACGTGTCCGCTGATAACATAGGGAAGGAGAGAGAGAGAGAGATAGAAGAAAAAAAAAGAGATTGAAAACAAGAGATAAGAGAACGTTATGAGAAAACTTGCTCGCAGTGAGGAGTGAGAGAGAAGAGAAGATGCCCTGCAATTATATGGAGATAATCAACTGAAAGTTATCGAGAGCTCGTTCTCGTTCAACTTTAATTGTTGCTCAGAGTGAGGCCAGATAACGGGCCAACTTTTCCAATTATGCCAAGGATAACACGCATTGCCAAACATGTCAGAGGTCAAATTGGGCAGTGCTTTAACCAACACTCAAAGCCAAAGTGTTGCAAAGACGCATAAATTCCAAAACGCCAATGCGAGCGATAAAGAAATATGTAAAAGTAACTGGCGGCGACAGTGCACGACCGCGAGATACCCTGTTCACAATATTATTATTTTATAATTTATTAATATTATTTTTCACATCTCTAAGTAATATCGATCGATTATTTTAACTAATATTTATAATATCTAATAATATTTTATATTTAAATTCCCATTAGACAAATTGATTTTTATACAGAGTATATAGAATTACAGCTGCAAATTGGAGGGAAGAAGGAAACAAAAAAAAATAAGAGATAGTCAAGTAATGAAAGCTGCTTGGAGAGTCAGAAACTTGCAAATTTGCTGTAACTGTCGAACTCTTGAACTCTGGAAGTCATTGAGACGAACGTCGAATGTCGCATTTTGAGCGAACTTGTGAGGAATGTTTTAATTTGAAGTTCTTTGCCGGCTGCACACACGCACCGTGCCGATTTATCAGCGAGGTCAAAGAGTGTGATAAAAAAAAAGGAAAAAAAAATGGCACAGCTGTGATATTTACGACTGGGCCATGTCCTTGAACCGGCTCCTGTTGCGTTTTGTTCGCTGGCACAAAAAGTAAATCAAGAACCGATTCTACATGCGACGACTTGGCGACTTATTCGCTTGTCAGAGCATCCTTTATCATTTTCACACACTCCCTGGCAGGGCAATGTCAACGCATTATTGATTGAAAAGCAAACACAGAAACTGAAACAGAGCCAAGGTCAAAACCAGAGGCGACAACAGCAGCAAGCTAAATATTTTCATGGTCAGCAGACCAGAAAAAAAGGCGCCTTAGCTTGGGAAAGAAAAGGATCCTGATGAAATGTTGCTTCTTCTTGTTGCATGCCAACTTAAATTTCAAGCATTTCCACAATTTACGCACATTGTTGTGTGCCACGCCCACGCCCCCCCCCCCCCCTGGGCGTTTACACGAAAATACACTTTAAGGTTCTGGCCCGGCAAAAAAAAAAAAAAAAAACAAAAATAAGGAAAATTTCTTATTTTCTCTTTGCCCAATTTTGTCAATGGGTTGAGCCTGATGAGGTTTGGTTGCCTTTCTTAATCAGGGACTGCGCAACCGGAGCCTAACACGGGTGGGACGAGAGATCCTCCGAACACAAAGGCCAAACATTATCCCGTAGACAACATCTTTGAGATTTATACGATACGACAATTCATAGCCAGCGGCCCTTAATGAACAATTTTTAAGAGCAAATAAAAAAAAACAGCAGAGTTCACATGGGATTTGGGAATAAGCTTGTAGTGGACAAAATAAAATACATTCAATATTACAAAATATAATATTACAAAATATAATAAAAATATATTAAGAGTAAAAGTAAAAATTTAAATAAAATTATTTTTAATGAATACAATATGTGTATGCAATATTTAAATAAAAGATACCCCATTTGAGCCGCATTCATTGTTCTAACCAATAAAACCGTATACTCAGGGTTTCTTGTTTTTAAGTTAATTCATGACCCGTTTAACTTTGCGGTTTTTTCCCCCACATACAAAAAAAACCTTGCAACAAAAATGTTTCCAATGCTAAATATAGCACAAAGCGGAATCTATGTAAAAAATTACAGAAAAAAAATTAAGCAGAAAAAATTGGCCAAGAGACTTGCATAAATTAAGCGTAAAACGAAACATCAAAAATCACTCAACTAAGAATCCAAAGTAAATGAAAAATTAACGAGAAAGAAAATAAGAAAAAACTTTTGTTATGCTCGGATGCATATTGGGGCAAAAGTTACTCAGAACAATGCACAAGAGCGTTAATAAAACAAATAAGAAATAAAAAAGTTATTAATAAATAAACAACAAGCAGACCTCGTCAAAATCATTAAAAATTTAACTTTAATTACAAATAAAAAAAGAACTGGCATTTTGATAATCACATTAAATTTTTATTTGTTGGGTAATTAGTAGATAATTTTTATTAAAAAAAATCTTTTTAATTCGGTTATAAATCTTTTACTCTGAACACAAGCTTAAAAAAATTATAAACAAACAAATTTAATCAAACTTGTAGTTGGTTTTTTTTTAATAAATAAAGCAAAATTACATATGAAAAAAATAATATTTTTTTTTTTTTGAGAACGCAACTAATACACAAATTATAAATTCAATTATATATTTTATTACAGTTATTTTGATCAAAATCAAGAATATATACAGTTGAATCAATGTGATTAATACAAAAATTTCACACCAATTTTAATTTTTCCCCATTTGAGGCCGATTTCCTGCGAAAATGTGAAATTGTTTTGCAATTTGTGATAATATTTAAACATGTATAGTTAATAAGTGTTAGTTTTATCTCTTTCAATATTAAAAAAAATTCAATGGAAATTGTTGGCGGAAGCGGCAACAGCTTGTTAACTGCCAAGTGCACTCAATTATTTATTTTCAATATTTTACATTTCTAGGAATTAAGCAAAGTTAGCTGCGTCAAAATAAATTATTTATCAAAATATACTCGTTAAATGTTTTTCTACATATCGAATAATATGCAGTCCATTAAATACAATTCCCAAATGGCCTGTAGAGCGGCGCACTTAAAATAAAAAAAACCCATGCACCAAATGCAGACAGACAAAAAAAATAATAACAAGTGGATACAAAAAAAAAAAAATGCATTTGCATACGTGGGCAACAAAAAAGTGTAGAAAATATACAATTAAAAATAAAAAAAGAGAGTTTAAAAGTGCCTAACTAACATTTACTCGTATAAAGTTGTGCTAAAGCGGGCTATTTATTTATTTATCCCCAGCATTTTTTTCTATTTCTATTTCTATTTTTTCTGCAGGCAGACTATTTGATTGCATTGGCTTTTTTGTAAGCCGTTTAGGCGTCGGTTGGCCGCTGTTGCCGCTTTTGCTGCCGCATCGGCCAATTCGGTACGCAATTAAAAAGTGTTGCATAGCGAAAGGCGCAAAAGCCGCAAGCGCGCAAAAGCATCAACAACAACAATAATCAACACAAATATACACGAAAATAAAAAAGCGCTGTTACAAAAAACTTTTAGTACTTGAATCGTAACCGACCGCACCAAAAATTAAATATGTATTTTTTGTAAGCATTTTTTATACCCTGTCAAAAACGAAAAAAAAAGGTAAATAGGGTTATTTTAAAAAAATTATATACCCTACGAGTTTTTAAAACAAATAATATTTTCAAACATATCTAAAAAAAAAAACAAATGTTCATTAAAAATATTTATGTACAACAAAAAGTTTTTTCTACACTGCTTTATAGGGTATTGCCTAGTGTAGCATTGTAAGCTAGACTCTGGTCACTTGTTTTAAATTTGTTTTGCAAACGAATTTAGTCAAATGGCACAACGAATTCCATTATGGTTGGTGTTCCCCGTAAAAAGATAAGTATATGCCAGGGCCTTTGGCCCCAGCGGTTTTCGAACCTCGCTCGCCCTGCAGATTAACTGCTTTTTAATTGCTATGAAAAAGTGGCCGTCGTCCAACTCAACATGCGTTTGTTTATTTTTTGTATTATTCTATGCAGCCACGTGCCTTTGTTCTTAGTAGATTCAAGAGGCACCACGAATCGCAATGCTCGGGACATTGTTGTTAAATGCAACGCCTCCGAAATGGGGCAGCACAGTTGCTCATTAAAAATAGCTGTTGTCATAGACAAAAACCAAACCAGGAACTTGTGGCCCAGAAAGTGCTCGTATAATGCAGGATAGTTGAAAATAAAAATACAACTAAAAACGTGCTAACTGAATGTTAACCGACCTAGAGTTATCCTGTCTGCAAATATGCGGAAAACATTCCTATATATAAACCCACCTAAAGTCAAGACATTTTCAAATTATAATCAATATAAAAATTCTTAAATTAAATTATTCTGCAAAAATATTCTTTCCCATAGATTAAACGCTAATTACATAATTTTGTTTTAATTAAACTACCCTTTATAGACATCGCTCTTGGTACAGGGCATACAAATAGAGTGCAGCAAAACAAGGTAAGCCAGCTGTGGGCTCTAAGGCACGCGTTAAGCAAGTTAAAAGTAGCGTAAAAAGGGGCCAAAAAAAATACCACAAAAGAAACCCAGAAGAGGTAATGCAAGAAAATACAAAAGTGAGAACCTGCTCAAGCCGCGAATATTTTTAAGAGAACACTAAAAATAGGTAAGTCCGCCTTAAATTTTAAATTTATACTCAAAGCAAGTAGAATCAAAAATTATAATAACAGGCATTTAGCAATTTCCCACGATGGCACTCATTATGCAAAACAACATCGCAGATTATCATTTTATTCCACCCTATCCAACTCCCCTTCTGACTTTATCAACGCATTTTATGTGGCCTACGAAGAAAATTAAAATTACTTTTATGCCTGTACTTTGATATGTTGCTGAGGGATATTTGTCACACATAGGAAAATAAATAAAATAAAAATAAAAAAAAATTAATAAAAACAAATAAATAAAATAAATAATTTGGAAATATATATTGTTTATCTAGAATTCAATTATATTTAAAACCGAGAAAAAACAGTTTATTTGCTGAAAGTTTATTAAACATGGAATTGTAAATTGTAAACCCAAACTTAGGCTGATTTTAAACATTTCTGAAGAACACATAATAGTATTTTCAAAAGTATTTTTAATAAACGTGTTTTGTATTTGATTTACATTTTTTTGAGCAATTTATATATATAAAATATTTTGTTATTATTTATATGTTTTAAATAATGTTATTTATAAAAAACTAATAATTAATTAATATTTTTTATGTAGATTATTAGATTATTAGTATTTATAAGCGGGTATTTCATAGTCGTGTGTCAACAAATTAATCTCTTCGGTTTGTAAATACTCATCACGCATA
The DNA here is from genome assembly GCA_004143825.1 of Drosophila micromelanica. Taxonomy (NCBI): domain Eukaryota; kingdom Metazoa; phylum Arthropoda; class Insecta; order Diptera; family Drosophilidae; genus Drosophila; species Drosophila micromelanica. The sequence goes on from SCDY01000634.1 coordinate 31,809, forward strand.
CGCAGCGTGTGTCGCAGCAAGTTGCATAAGCGCAAAGTGTGCGATAAAACTGCAGCGCCAGAGAAGCAGCTGATGGCGATGGCAAGCGGAGAGCGGAGAGCGGGCAGCAATGGCAGCAGGTGTTGTCAGTACATCCGCTCTTGTTGTTGTCGTTGTAGTTGTCGTTGTCGTTGTTGTAGGCGTCAAAATTGCATAAGTGGCGCCCCGTGTGGCAGATATCAAAAACAAAACCAACAGAATGCGCAGAGTGAGTGGGTGGTTTTTGGGGGGCGGGGGGTTGGCAAGGTCGGGCTGATGGCATGCTGTCAATCAGGGTTGCCAGACCACCGCACTAAAGTGCAGTTGCAGTTACATTTTGCGTTTTTGTGGCATTAATAATACGAGAGTGATAGAGAAAGAGAGAGAGACGGAGAGAAAGGGGGGTTGAGAGTCGGTTAGGCAACATGTCACATGATGGCAGCACAAATGAATTGCAATTATTTTGAGCATCCATTGCCCCGCCCCCCCAAATGTCAGTTACAAATTTTGGGGTCAACAAATGGCAGCGGCTTTCGCCTGTTGTCAATGTGCCTGTGTGTGTGTGTGAGTGTGTGCGTGTATGCGTGTTTGTGTGTGCACGCATTGCTTTCGCATTTTATCACCTAATCATTTGCATATTTTGCGGCATTTTATTCGTATTTATTTTGAAAAGTTTTAAATAGACCAACAATTTTTAAATCGTTTGTAGTAGCTGAAATTTCCAATTAAATATATTTATCTAAGGTTAAAATCCGTAATGCAAATAAAATAAACCGTGTTGGATATTTTAAACTGCTACGATTTATGATATAACTTTTTAATTCAGGCAACTTTTAACCACATAAACAAAGGCATATAAGAAATTATTATTTTGATATGAAATAAGGAATAATTTTATGAATAAATATTCTTGTAAAAAGGGTATATAAAGGTATTTAAATTAAATACAGTTTTTACCTTTTAATGTTTTATGTGATTAACTAAGGGTGTTGTTTTTTTGTATACAATAAATAATTCTATATCAACTGCAATCGAATTATCGGTTTCAATTTCAAAATTAAACCCAAATATGAGAACATAAAATAAATGCAATAAAAAAAGTGCAGCGCAATTTTCCATCACTGCTGCCACGCCCACCCACGGTAGGCGGCCGGCGGCAGCAATGACAGCATCCATAAATTGCATATTTTAAAAGCCTCGTAAATTCTGCGTAGGTGCGAAAGCGAACGAAATTGAAACCGTTAGGTACACACACACACACACACTCAGAGACACACACACACGCACACTCTCCCTTGTTTTTGTTTCGCTCTCACTTCAGTTATTCAGTGCATACATTGGGGCGCAAACTTTTTGGCGTCGCTCATAAATTCAAAGTCAAGTTTTGCAACACATGTTTATGCTCACATGGGCGTGAAAGAGCCAGGGGGCGTGGCCAAAACTAAATTTGCACTTTAGATTTAAGTCTGCGCTAATAATGGCATATGTGACTTTATGAGACGCTTACAACGGAAACGAGTTGCAGCAGCAGCAGACAGACAGACGAGCGAGAGAGCTAAAAGTATCTCAAAGATACAAAAGTGGCGTGTCAAGCGGCAATTAAAGTGGAGGCAAGTAACATGACCGAGGTAACGAGACATCCAAATTAAGTGCATCCTTTGACGTGGCAAACACTTGAGAGAGAGAGCGAGAGAGAGAGAAAGCGAAACAGGAAGTCAAATTGGAAGAAATCACTTCCTATGCAGAAAACCTCATTAAAACACACAACCTAAAGGAGAGTGCGAAAGAGAGAGAGAGAGAGAGATACACATATTTGTATCTTATGGTTATCAGCTGAACATAGACAGTTCTCTAGTCACTTCCGCTGGCAACTTGTTGCAAGTCGCCGTCTAGAAAAAAAAACATGTTTGCCCCATGCGGCATTGGAATTTGCCTGCCTGCATAAATTCTTTCGATATGATTTATGCCCGAGACTCAAGAGAGCCAAGGGGTGGGGAGGGGGGGTAACTGGGTGACAAAACTGGTTCGAAATGCATTCGGCATCCGGTAGCACCCAACTAGAAGAAGCAGAAGCAAAAGCAGTAGTAGAAGAAGAAAAAAATAGCGTCACGAGGCGTGTTGCAAATGCTTAAGCATTTAAATTGCCAGTTAGCGCAAAGGAAACGCTTTTCTTATGGGAGCTATGTGCAAGAGGCGTGTAAGTGTGTGTGTGTGTGTGTGTGTTGACTTTTCCATTTGGCATGCCAGGCACAGGTTACGCAACAATCAGCGTTAGTTAATAACGGTTCTTCGTTGAAGTATCTGAGATACCCCCTCTTCAATTCGTCTCCTGAGCACGCAAAATACTTCAGATTTCACTGTCGTCAGCTCAATTTGATGGTAGGGGACCGCACGGTCCTCACGTAGGCCTCACGCCCGATATTCTGGCGAATCACTCACATTATGTTATAGCGTCACACCCCCAAATACCACGCCCCAACTACTAGGCTATAGAGCCGCCCACACACACGTTTTAACCCCCATTTGAACTTTTTTCATTATCACATGCACAAGCCCCCCACGTGTGCAAAAACTGTCCTGAACAATAAGCGACTGTGAGACACCCTGTAGATGACAACATTAACAAGTAATAATGATAAAGAAATCTTCAGACATTACGTCTAATGAATGAGTATGTTGGGAAAATATATATTTTTGTAATTGATTTTTATCGATTTTGTCATCGATTTTTATCGATTTTTGTATTCGAATTTTATCGATTTTCCACTGACCCTTTTGGCGTACTGCAAACTTTTTGTCTATTGAATAATTATTTTGGAGGAATATCGATTTTTGTAATCGATTTTTATCGATTTACCACTCACTCAACTGGCGTATTGCAAACATTTTTGTTTGATGTATCTAGTTTTTAAAGTAAGGTAGATGTACGCATGTAATTGTGCATTATAGCCAATATACCCCATATTGCAACTTGTTTACAGGGTAACCATGGGTTTCACAGTGTGTCGCAGTGTGTCTTAAAGTAGATTGTTAATATAAGTTTTCCAAGTTTGACAAGCGACAGCGACCCGGCGCCTCGTTAGAGCTGGCCACACCTTAACGCGAGGGTCGCCGGGGTTTCTCCCCCGCTCAATTACATTTGGGGCTCGGGAAACGACCGAACATGGTACATTAATTTTTCGGGGTGTGTGTGTGTGTGTGGAGAACAGGAAATGTAAACATTAATAGCAAAAAGGAAATTCAATTAGACGCCCGAAAACGTGAAGCTAACCAAAAATTATATTCGAAGCGAGTGTCGCCACATAAAGATACATAAAATGGCCGCACATTTTGGTTACATTTTGGGTTAAGGCAAACGCTGGAAACGCTTTAAGAGTCCGCTCATTTAGTACTTGTCAATTTTCATTTTTCAGCGCCCCCTCCCCCTTCCCTTCTTCTTCTTCTTCCCATCGCTTGCTATTTGCTGTTAAATTATTTGCTCGGGAATTTAAGACTTTTAAGAACTGAAGCAGGACAACAGTTTCGGGCGTTCTTCGCATTACGCAAAACATATTTTCAAAATATATTCGTACACTGAACAAAAAGTTTAAGACAGTTGAAGAAAACAGAAGTATAATATTCAGTGCAAACTTCTTTTCAAAAAAAATTCATTTTCATTAGGAATTTTCAAGTATAGTCTGCTTCTTTTCGTTCAGTGTAGGCATGTGTATGTCCCTCTATATATAGTAGCGGTGGCGGCGTGCGCACAAAATCAACAAAGGCCAGACAAAGACAAACCTCAGCTCTAAGGTAAACAAAAGCCGCCAAAGGAACACGCGAAGAGGGCGAGGGGAGGGGAGGGTACCGGGGATGGGGCCAAGTTCGCGTCTTGGCAGCTACTAGCTATTAATTTTTATTTGTCTTGTCATTTAAAGCATTCCACAATGCCCATCGCCTGTTGCCGAGCGAGGCTCGAATTACCTTATAAATAGTTAGTTGGGCTCTAAAAGTCGCTGACGACTTGCGGATGCTCCGATCAGATTCTCAGCTGCCGCTTACCTGCAATTAGAAAGGGAGAGAGAGAGAGAGAGAGAGAGAGAGAGCGTGTGAGTGAGTGAGTAAGACAGTTGACTAATTGTTAGATGAGTTTAACAGCTAAATGCTGGTTCCTTTTGAGGAATGCGTGCTGAAAAAACGACAGCCAAATTTGGCAAAGTTATCAGAGCAACAGCATACCTTGACAAGGGTACAGGGTATGAGCACAGTCTAACACATTAAAGATATAATTACAAAGACTTAAAGCTAAAATGCGCAGAGCAGCCAATTAAATCGAATATAGAAAACATGACTTAAAAAATGTCAAGTAGCTTAGATTAACATTTCCTTTTGATTTTTTCTGTTTTATTTCCTTATTAAATATTTTTGTTTTGGCTAGTTTGTTGTTTTTTTATATTTTTATTATTTGATTTTATTTGCATATATTTATAATAAAATTATTATTTATATATATATATTTTTTTTCTTGTAAAAAGTATTTTCTTTTTTTATTTTAGTTAATTTAGTATTGTTTTGTTATTTTTTTTTTATTTGATTTTATTTGCATATATTTATAGTAAAATTATTTTCTTGTAATTTTTTTCTATTTAAAATTTGTTGTAAATACTTATAGAATTTATTTTCTTTTATACAACTATTGCAATCTTATATATATTTTTTTTTATTTTTTTATTAAATTTACTGTACTTTAATTCTTTTGGTGCGTTTTGTAGCATTTTCTTTTGGTTATCTGTTCTATTATAGTGACTATTATTAGTTAAAGTAGGATATAGTTATAAGCTCTGACCATAAGCATTTTTTTATGTCTGCTAAGACAGACAATTTATTAAACATTCAAGCCCGGATCGTCTTTGTTCAGTTTGCTAAATGCCTACAAAACTTAGGACAGCTGCCGAGGACTACACTATCATTGTATTATATTAGATATGCAATTTGTTAAATGGTTTTATTGACCAATTTGATGGCCAAGTATGTTTCTGTGCTTATCTCTGGGCATTTGCCACCCGCAGACAAACTGAAAGTGCAATCGTTTTAGTTTCCCATGTCTATTTTGGCCACGCGACAGCTGCCACAGCGCAGAAAAAAAAGCAATGAGAAACAGTATGGGAAAATGTGCCAAAAACAAAAACACCAGACAACAACAAGAAGAAGAACACACTCAAGACATCAAAACAATCTGGCTACGCACATATGCTACCAGTTCCCAATGCTCAGATCTCGGTTCTCAGATGCACTTGATGCTGCAGCTGACTTGCAGTCCTTGTCCATAGTTGTAGATGCAGCTAGTGTGGGAACTTGCCTCTATGAGCAATGCGAGACGAACTCAAAAAACAGAAAACAGAAAAAAAAAACCAGCTGCCGAGCGACCTTTGAGGCGGCAGCAGGTAGCACGAAGAGCAGAGGAAATGTGCGTGGGGAAATGGAAATGGAAATGAAAATGGGAAATGGATAAAACAAATGCGCTGCATTTCAATTTGGATGCACGAAATCAAAGTCGAATGTGGAGCAAGATTTTCATATGCCAGCTGCTTTGATGTTTTATCATACGTGAGTTTGGTTTCCGGTTGTGTGGCGGGTTCAGAGGTCAGCGCTAACGAGATCAGTGCAGAACAGTCAAACGCCCACAATTAGGGCACAACAACAGTGCGTTTCACGTAGGTGTGAAAGAGTTGTTGTTGTTTCAGTCTCTTTGTTGCCTTTTGTGCTTTATCTATTCAGGTGGGGGGGGGGGGGGGGGGGGGGCTTTTTTTGTCAGCCAAGATTGATGCATGCACCCGATAAGCGTGGGCTTTTTTTATAAACAAAAAAATCGACTTGGCGCGCTGACAAGTTGAGCTGCAGCTTAGAGAGAGCTCGCTGGCGCAACAAGGGTTTTTCCGGGAAAATTGAAAATGCTATGAGCTAAAAAAACCATAATGCCCAAGAGCGGAAAAGTCGGTTGCAGCTTAAATTGGACTTGAGGGAAATGACAAAAGTTGCATTCGCATTATCGAGGCTTATGCGTTGGAAGAACTAGAACTAGTTCAAGCAGTGGGAACTAGTTCAAGCAAATAATCAAATGACAGACAAAAGGGAAAGTTATCAGAAGTCTTAACAAAACCATTTTCAATTATCATCATTAATTTCCATTATTGTCTTCATCATGCTCAATTTTTCTTTAGTTCATTTATTTCAGATTTCTCAACTATATTTATTGATTTTTGCTGCTCATTAGCAGGCATAAATTCTTGGAATTTCTTTCACTCTCCTTTTTTATTTATCGTAATCCCCTCTTTCTATTATTGTCAATCATTGCGTCTGCCGTCATCGTTTATTAGCCAAGTTAGCTGACATTCAATGAGCTGCCCGAACAAATCCTATACACAATTCGATTGACTCAGGTGCGCACTTCCTGTGGCAACAATTTCAAATTGTGTCAAACTTTTGGCCAAGCAGTAGAGAATTTATGAGCCCTTAAAAAATGCGTGCGATAATTTGTCAAAAGACGCGTCAAATTTGTGGGCATGAGTGCACAACAAATTTTTCTTTGTGTGTATTTTTTTATATGACAGGAAGTTGATTTTTACTGTGCCAAAGAATATGTTTTGTTTAACTTCTATTTATATAATTTGTGGCCATAAATTAGAAGATGTTGTTTGGAGAGGGGAGCACAACAAAAAAAAAATCTACTGCGCATTTTAATGAGTATTTTTTTTTGCTGATTTCTTGGGAATTACCGCGGCGAATTAAACTAAACTAGTTTTCAGTTTTCCGAATGGCCAAGCAAAAACACAAATTCTTATTTTCAGTCCGCGCTTTTTTTTGCCTCTTCTCTTTTTGCTGCGGCTGCCGCCAAATTTGGCTAGCTAACCGAAATGAAGTACAAATGAAATTACACAATGCTCGTAAAATGTTGTCGTAGTTGTTGTTGATGTTGCTGTTGTTGTTGTTGTTGTTGTCCAGGCACAAGTTTTGACTGCGGCTTTTGTGCTAATGGGCAAGTTCTTCTCTTTTGGCTGACGGAGTCTGCGACGACAACTTGACTGCTGTGTAAATATAATTATAATTTTTTTTCCTCCTTTTTTTTTTCATCTCATTTTCGTTGCGTCTTCTTCGTAACTGCTAGCACTGGACTTAACAGTTACACAGGCAAATAAGTATTTAAAATGTTTGGCCGGCAACAAGTTTCAGGCGGGGCGGCTGCAACATTGTTTGCACTTCGTAAAGAATGCCAGCTAAAAATGTTGCCCAACATGCGCGAAGGCTGAGCAAGTGCAGACGCAAGCAGCACAAGTACAGCAACAACAAACACTAAAACATTTAGCTATTTGTCACGCTTTGACGTTGCTGCTGCGCTGCCGCTGCGCTACCGCTGCCGCTGCCGATGCCGATGCCGCTGCTGATGGCAGCACGCGTCGACGCGACGTCAACGCGGCAGCTTAGTCATTTATTTATGCAGCACTTGTGTTGTTGTTGTTGCTGTTACTGTTGCTGTCGGTCTTTGACTTTGCCTTGCGCTTTTCCGCGTTTGTCAACAAAGTTTCTATGCAATTTGCTCTGACCGCAGCTAATTGTTGCTGCCTGGTTGGGATGATGTTGCTAAGGTGAGTGTCCCCTCTGTAATTTTGTTGCCATTACGTTGGCGAGGTATCTTGTTGTTGTTGTTGTTGTTGCTGCTGTCTCGCTGGGCAAATAAAAATAAAAAACTTGCACTTGGTATTTGGTGCAAAATGTTAATGCATTAACTGTTAATACTTAAAGCTCGAACGCATTTTTTCCGTATTTCCAGCTGTCGGAAAAACTGATTAAAAATGCGCAAAGAACCAAACAGAGAAAAAATCTGTAGAGCTGGCCATGTGACACTCAATTAAACTCAATTGCTGTCAATTAATTAATCAATTATTCTGAATATTCTTCTTTTTTATATATTTTTCACTTAATGTTTGATTTAATTTGGGCGTATTTTCGTGGGAGGAACAAGTGGTTCTTAATACCATACAATATGTGGGGTAGATGTGTTATAAAATTACATAGAAAATAATGACAGAGATAGAAAAATTCTAGCACAAAAAGTATCTATAAGATTCAAAAGTATCTATGAGATACAAATGTATCTTTGTGGTGCATAGCGATTGTCTCATATGTAGGCTATTGATATTGCTCTTCCACTTAAAAGGTAGAGTATTTGACTGGACAAGCGCATTGCTGCAATTAATTAAATATTGCTCTCAAATTATGAACAACATTCACCGAGCGCTTTCATTGTTGTCCGTCCGTTTAAAAAGCTGCGGTTAAAAATATATTCTGGCTATGCACCAGAAACTGAGTCATAAATTTATTGAAATCCTGTCATTTTTTTATAGCATTTGCTACACCAAAAAAAAAAAAAATGAAAAGCTGTTGCCGCCTCATAAATAAAAAAAAATAAAAGAGAAGACACGGCGTGTAAATCTAAAAATCGCATAAAGCTTTCAGCATTCAGCGGAAATTATAAATTCAGAGCATAGTTTTTTTTGTTTTTGTGTTTTTCTATTTTTTGTTACAAAATTACAAAAGGTACAAAAGCTGAAACGACAATTCAATGGAAATGGTATAAGGTATTGTTTTGCAGATTGTGAACTTGTCAATAAATGATTGCAACAAGCGAAAGAGAAAGAAAAGATAAGAGCAAAAAACTACTTTTGATATTTGTTTTTGAATTTTTAATTGTGCTGCAATTCTATAGAAAACTTTATTTCTGTTGCTTAAATTTCCCATAGTTAAACGCTTCCATTTAAAAGCCAAGGCAAGGTCGTTTTTAAATAGTGTGAGAAACAAATTTGTGCATTTGTTCAGATAAATCAAAAGCATATATTTCGAAAATTTTCTTTGCTAATGGACACAAAGTCACAACACTAATCATTAAAGACGTTCTCTAAAAGCAACTGCAACTGCAACTGCAGCAGATTGAGGCAGCAACCCACATCTGTCTGATCCCCAAGTGCTTGTACAGAAAAAAACAAAGCCAATTCCAAGAAGACGTTGAACAGGGAGTGGAAGAGGAAGAGGGAGATAAAAAAACAGCTCACGCACATCTTAATGAAGTTATGAGGGGAAAGAATTAAAACTAAAACAGACTCCGCGAGGGTAGCATCTCACATACATATATAATAAGATATGGCAACTCTTCATATACATAAATTTATACAATTTGTACATATATGCTTATATGGAATGTTTGATGCTGCTGATGCTGATGCTAATGCAGTTGCCTGTTGCTATCCACTTAAGCGTCAGCAATTAATTTTCTTTCCATATAAATGTGTCGATTAAGTTGTTTTTATTTAAAGATTCCATAACTTGAAAACTATTTATGGAAAAAAAGAGACACATAGAAAGAGAGAAAGAGAAAGAGAGAGAGAGAGAGAGAGAGAGAGAGAGAGAGAGAGAGAGAGAGGACGAATCCAGTTTTAGATAAGCGAAACTGAATCATTTGTGGGGCAACATCGAGCAGTGGTTCAAGGCATGCAACAAAGTAAATGATATGAAATATTTGCAATTGCATTTTTTGTTTTATAAATACACAATATAAGGACAAACCTTGAACTGATATATTGCAAAGATTATATAGTATATTGAAAAACAAAACAATTTGGTAACTTAATACAAATCATTTCTCTTTGGGGCAACAACAAATGTAAGCTCGGGCATTTCCCATGCAAAAATTTGGCCAAAACGCATAATTAACTCGCCTGGGAGCGTGGCTCCAAAGGTTGTTGTTGCTGTCCAGCTAAATGCTTCCTGCTGTTGGCCATCAACATGCTCTTCCCCCTCTTCCCCCTCTCTCTCTTTTACCCTAAAGTGACGAAGACGTCAACTGGGCTGCAGCAACAGCCTTTAAGTTGGTTAATTTGTCAAAGAGAGCGGCAAAATAACTGAAGCAAAAATAATTGCGAGCACAACGAAGCAATTATACACTAACAATTTATCAAAAATTAAATTAAATTTGAATATAAGATCTACAAAAACTCAGAGATTTTACAAATACATCTAGCTAATTAAATTAAATATTTTTCTTAGATACAAATATTTTTTTTTATTAATAGTGAGACAGCAAAAAGGTTGCCGGATATCCTTCTAACTGTTCATATGCCTATTGAAATTGTACACTATTAATATATTGTTTACTAATTTAAGATATAAATATTCTATTCAAACTTTTGAATCTGGAGCTTTAAAGTTTCTATTTCTTATAATATTATATTAATCATAAATTAAAAAGATTGCCAACAGATTTATAAACTAAATGGAAAAGAATTGGGCAAAATAAATAAAATAATTAAAAAAAAAAAAAAATAATTAAAATAATAATAATAAAAAAAACTAAGACAATTTAGGAAACCTTTTTATTACTTTAGTTTTCAAATATAGCTTTTTTTAAATTTTTGCCTTAGTAATTAAATATGATCATAGCTTAAACATTTATTTTTAAATTTTTATTTTCAAAATATTTTTACCTTTAAAAAAAAGGTAAACAAATAAACCAAATATGCAAAAATCATGAATACAATTAGCACTTGATTTTTACTAGAAATTTTCTGCTGATTCAAGCAAATGGACAGACAAAATTAAAGCCAAGTGCGTGTCAAGCTCATGGCAAAAGCTGTTGTGCCCGCTCTGCTCCAACTTAAAAGCCCATTATATTGGGAAAAAAGTGCAATTGCGCACAGTTTAGTGTATTTAGTTTTTGTCGCCTTCTTTTTTTTTTGTTTTTTTTTGTCTGTCTGCGCCAAGTGTTTGTGCACTTAGCCGCTTGGCAGAGACTGATGCACTGAAATTAATCACGCTCAAATAGAGCGCCATGCGAATTTGTTTTTTTTGTTTCTCTCAATTTTTTGGCTTTACATTTTTTGTTTTTTTTTTTGTGATTGGGCGTTTACGAAGGCTTTAAACTGAGGCGCTTCCGGCCTTAACCCTTTGCAGGCGACGGGTGTTGAGGTACACGCATATCGATTACGACACAGATAGAGACAGACAGACAGACACAGAGAGAGAGAGAGAAAGCCAGTTGCAGTTGCGGAAAATGAATCCCCGAGTTGGCCTGGCCAAAAGGCGAAAACAAAAACGAATAATGAAAACAAAAAATGCAAGTCAATCAAGTTGCAAGGCATTCCCACAGTGCATTAAAGTCAAGGCAACAACAACAACAACAACATACCACAGCAAGGCAGAAGAACAGAACAACCGGGCAGGATTGCAGCTGGGAACCACAGTGAGCACCACTTGGCACCGCCAGCGGTCGCATTTTGCGGTTTATGTTTACAGCGAAGCAAAGCTCGAGCCTTTGCCGTTGGGCGTGAGAATTTGTCGCACATTTTTGTTGGTCAACAGCTGACAAAGGGGCGGTGGGAGGGGCAGGCGTGGCAGCACGTGTTGTAGAAAGTAAATCTGAAATCTGGATTTAAGCCACCGATAAACGCAGTGTGAGAATGAACAAAAAAGAAAAGCCCCACAGTTGACCCTAATGGCGAGAATCGCGAGTCGTTTGACAGATGAAAGTTCACGCTGCAGTTGATTAGCCGTAAAAGATGGCCAACGCAATTAATGCTAAAGACTCTCTAGAAAGTCGTGAACACCGCCGGGTTACGACAGCATTAAAGAGCGTAAACCGAAAGTAAAAATGAATAAAAACCAATTCAGGCCTCACTACGAAATCGACATCGAATGTCGAAATATCTAATAAAAGTCGGTTGCTGAAAAAGTATCTAATAAAAACTTAATTTAAGTTAAAAACTTGATTAAGTTACAAAAAAAAAAATTATATATAATTGCAATAATATTATATATATATTTTAAGTTAAGTAGAACAAAATCACGTGCAAAGGAAATAAATAAATAAAGTCAGATTTTAGTTCAACTTTAATATTTAACCGCAATAGATAAACTCTATGAATTAGCACGTATCTCAAAATAGTTAACTTAAATAGATATCTCAAGTAGATTAACTTAAATCTGTCAAATATTATCTAACTTGCATTAAATTTCTGTTATCATTGCCTGGGCACGTGCCATATACTAAAATGTGCAAAAACAATAATAAATAATAAATATATTATTATTATAAAAATATAGTTAGCAATTACTCTAAAAGAAAAAATAAATATCTATTAAAACAATAATAAAAAAAAATAATTTTATGAATATAGTAAAGAATTATTCTAAAAGAATAAAAAAAATCTGTTCAAAAAATGTTGTACACAATTGTTATATAATATAGTAAGCAATTGTTTTAAAAGTAAAAATAAATATCTGCTAAAAGTATTTTGCCTACTCTAAATAATACTATATTTATATTATAATTCGCAGAGATCTGTGCATCATTTAAATTTATCTGTTATCTATTTAAACTCAATTAGTGGCCACGTCCGATCAGATAACCGTTAAATTTCTGTACGCCATGTCATAAAATGGCCATAATTGTTTTATAGCACGCCATTTAGCTCATATTTTCACAGCATTTTATTTATATATATTTTTTTGGTAAGCTAATAGACAGTTTACAGATATTTCAGCTCCCTTTTTGCACTTTTTTTTGTTAATTAATTGTTAACAAAACGGCGTATCAACAAAAAACGAAAAAACATAAAACTGGCTTAAAGCAAAAACAACAACTGTCAGAGACAGCGTCAACATTAAGTTTGAAATTTTTGCTGACGAAGATATCTCAATATGCATATTATAGCCGATATTTGTGCATATAATTTGCGCTTTAAGGCGCTGACTAAGCGCGTATTTAGCTGTAATTTAGCCAAGTTCGCGTGAAACGAAAAACGAGAAAAATAACAACAACAACAACAACAGAGTAAAAAAAATACCCATTTTTAGCTCGTTTTCAATTCAATTGAATACTTTGAATTTAGCTGTAAATGGCTGGCAATGGATCTTTTTGAATTGCAAATCACTTTCAAATTTGCGTGACTCTTGGCAGGGGGGGGGGGGAAGGAGGGTGTTGTGGGTGAATTGGGTTATGGCATTTGACAATATGTCGCTGTTGACGTTATTGAGGGTCCGGGTCGTTCAGCTATACCAAATGAAAACATTCCCCGCACTCACATACACTAACATATGCAAATTCTATGACAGCTCGCTTTTGTCTTTTTACGAATGTGCGGGCGTGTCTCTTGAATTTTTTTTTTTTGTTTTCTTACCAGAAACCCAAGACAATAGACATAAAAAAAACAGCACTAAAGTATTGTTATAATCGTTTATGGTAAGTGAACAACTTCCTGGGTGCACTTTAAAAACAAATTTTAGATAGCAAAGAAAATTTAATTCTTAAAGTAATTATTTTGAATTTACAAAAAAGTTATAGTTACATATACATACTTTATTTTAACTTAGAAATAAATTTCAGCATTTTTATTGTATTTAGAAAAAATCTAAAGTCTTGACAAATCAATTTTAGCTCTTGTCGATCTACAGCTAAAGATAGCTCTTACCCCAAAAAAAATCAATATCTTTAAATACAAAATTTCTTTATAAAACTTCAGTACGTGCTTGGAAGTTGGAAATAACTAAATCAAATGAGGCGCATATCCTTACAAAAAAGTAAAGAAGAGGGAAATATCCAGCATAGATCACGTTTTGGCTAGCCTTTAAGCCTAGTCTAAATAGCCGTAACAGGGCTTAAATCGCTACCTGCAAAGGGCGCTAAACCGTAGAAAACCGCACTTGACAGTGGCTCGAGAATTGCAGGTAGACAACGCTCAGGATTCCCCGCCGGGCATTGTTCGCGTGCATTTCCTGATTTTTAATTAGCCAAATAATACAAATCGATGGCCAGAAGACCTTTTCATAAAAAGAACTGCGAACAACGTGAGCCGCATTTTAAACTCCTGAATATCCCACACAATTTTTTCGGGGGAAAATTTCTATGCACTTCAGAGACAGGAAATTAATTCAATATCAATAACAATTGACGCGACGCGTTCGACGAACTTTGGTGAAAGATGCCAAAATAGCCTGAAAGTGAAGTGAAAACCGCGCAACAACAACAACAACAACAAAAACAACAATCTGCTGAAACTATTAAGTTGTCAAGTGCTTTGGCGAAAATTTCATAATCAAGCGAAGAGACAGCGGACTCTTGTGATTTTGCAAGGTAATCAACAGTACATGGCATACCATCATAATCATCATAACAACATCATCATCATCATCGTGTTTGTAACCATGAGCAGCTGCGTCTGGGAAATTTCATTTAAGAGCTCTTCGAGCTTGAACGCATTTCATTTCGATTTGACAAATTGCTAAAAGCAAAAATAAAATATATTTTGTTTTTGTTGACTTATGATACCCTATTGTCAAAAGGAAATTGAGACAGATTGTTAATAGAATTTGTGTGCAAGACATTTTTTAGACACGTTTTTAGCTATACATAACTAAAAACGTGGAGAAATATTAACTTGTAACTTATTGTTCATAAGACATCGGGATTTTAAAAAAATATAATATATGTAAATATATGAACTGTAAATTATTACAAAACATATATATATATATTTATATCAGATCTTTAACTTAAACTTATATATATAAATTAATAATAAATATTTAGTTAAAGATGGCTATATATATTAATTAATTTTATATTAACTACAGTTTATTTCCTGCAGTACCTGAATAGATCTGAACTTAAAAAAATAATTTAATATATTTGAGCACTAAAAACATTTTTCCAATGCCAACATATTATTAACTTATTTTAACATCAAAAACAGAGTATCTCGCAGTCTATTTGTATTATTATTGCTGGTGTTCTTTGAAAGTTTCGTTAATAAGATTTGCTTAATTAGGCATCCGTTAATCTGACTGAGCTGTGTTTTTTCTATTTTTGTTTTTGGGGGCAGCTTTTTACCATATATATTTCAGTAATTAGCGTTGGCCCTTCTGATTATGGTAGCTCTTTTGGAAAGCAAAAGTTGCCAAATGAGTTGTCGGGCTGATGTGTTGATAAGAATTTAATGGAAGCCTTTCGAGCTTTGTCATTTGTATTGGCTAATGATCTGTTAAGTGATGCTCAAAAACAAAGGAAGAGCCTATATTAGGCGTGTGAAACATTCGATATGTAATATATACATGTATGTATATAAATGTATGTATATATAAATTAGAGGAAATCCGATGCGAGTTACGCATCTATAATTTGTATCGCTTTGATTGACCATTGACCGAAAATTTATGTTAACTGTGTGGCCATTATCAAAATGCCTCGGGAAATCAAGTTTTTTACGTCTTTCATAAATATTCGTCCAACGTCGCGACTAATTAAGACGGAGACTCATTTTACCAACAGACCAAAAAAATAAAATAATTTTTTTTAACAATAATATACAGAAAAACCAACAGCTATTTCCATAAAAATGTTTATGCATTTTTTGTAAATTGTTAGGAAGGTTTTTGGCTGTGTGTGGCCCTCACACATTTTAAAAATTTGCATTAAAAAAATATTTTAATAAATATTTTAATTGAGCAATCAAATGCACAAATCATTTTCCAACAATGACATTTAACAACATTTTCAGAATTCTGCATTATAATCGCCACAAGATGATATCGCTCATGATTCATGATTTGTGAATTGAAACGGAAATGAGTTGGCTAGCTCCGGAGTACCGTTTGAAGGTGCAAGTTCAATCAACTCTCTGGATAAACATGGGTGAAAAAATCCAGCTAAATTCTTTGGATCCACATTAATTCAAGTATTTTAAAGTATCAGCCATTTGGCCAGTGAAAATTCTAGACTTTCGCCAATGAACGAAAAGAAAACCAGACCAAAGTAAACAAGTCTCAAAGATAAGAGAATCGAGACTCGAGACTCGAGACTGGAGACTTTCTAGCGGAAACCAGAGGCCAAGTGAATTATCGCAATAAATCAATTTTGGTAGCCAACAAATAAACTGGGTTAGCAGAAGAAGAAGCAGCAGCTGTTAAAAGCATTTAAGATCATTTAAGAACTGAAGCCAAAACTTACCTTTCAAAAGTTCAATTAAGTTCAGCTTTATTTGTTATGTCTTTATGATAATCCAAAGTGTATGTGTGTGCGTGTGTGTGTGTGTGTGTGTGTAATCCCAAAACTTTGATGGATTGTAATACACTAAAAAATGCACAAGGCCGTTGTCGTTGTTGTTGTTTTTGGCTTTTTTTTATGTTTTTCTCTTTATTTCTTTTGTTTCTTCTTCGCCCTTAACTTATCATGCACTTCACCACACTGGCAACATTTTTATGCGTAGCCAAAGGCGCGTACGTGCCGCATAATGCTTAGTATCTGATTCCGACTGTGGCAGGAAACAGGTGCAGCGATTTGTAATGCCCTTTGCCTTTGCGATCTCTTTCTCTTTGAATGCACTTTTGTAATTGAATTTTGTCAGAACTATTTTAGGTTTTTTGCACTTTTAGTTTCGTTCGTTTAGACTGGAATTTGCATGCTGATAAGCTTTAAGCGCTGCGACGGCATTTAATAACGCAACACGTAACAACGAACAACCGCACTCAACGATGCTACGAGCACAACTGAAGTCACAGCGCTGCTGGCGTCGAGGGCTAGCCTAAGTAGAGAGAGCGAACTGGCTGCTAGCGTGCGCGCTCTCTCACGTTCAGAGAGCGCAGATCGAGCTAAAAGCAAAAACAACAGCCGGCAAAGCGCATGCAGAGCGTTAGCAACATTTGTTGCTACGCTGTAAAATCCACACAAACAGCTATTTGTTGCACAACTAAAATTATGTTTATAGGAAATTATTTAAGAAATTAACTCAATAATAAATGTATAATTATTTATATAATTTTTAAAACATTTTCATTCTTAAAATGTTTATAAACATAAACAGCTCAAGGCAACAGTTTGTTCACTATAAGCACACACTCTCGCTCACCCGCTCTTTTCTTTCTCTCGTACGTTCACTTACACGCTAGCGTGGGTGCATAGCAGATGTTGCTGCTCGCTCTCTGACCGGCGTAGGTGTGTGTGTGGGTCGCATTTTGAAGTTGTGTTGCTGAGCTGTGGGCGACGCTGTCTGGGCGAACTAGTTCCACTTGCTGTTGTGCTGTTCACTTCGAGTAGGCAGCGAAACGGGTTTCCAATTAGAATTGAAGTTGCGTCCGGCATGTGGGTTTTGTCGTTTGGGATGGGTAATTGCAAGAGAGCGAGAGCGAGAACAAGAGAGCGTACTGCAATTGGGCGCAGTGCGTGACCAAAGACACTGAGCGCCGGATGGGCTTGAACATGTGTATGTGTGTGTGTGTGTGTGTGTTTATGTTTATGTGAAGTGGAAGTGAATGCACAACATTCACCAGCAACATGTTGCTAGCGGTGATATTCAGAAAAATCTTAAAACACGCATAAAAAATACTTGAGTTTTGTTGCTTTTTTTTTAAAGATAGCTGCACATGTGCCGTTACTATTGTCTCGTTAGAATGGTTAGCAACATGTGGCCGAAGCAATTACAAGAAGTTTTACTTAGAACCTCAGGTATTATACGCACGTTTCTAACCATTTATGGGCTAAAGACTGTTATGGCCAACACAATCGGACTTGCTATTAAACGTTATGGCCATAAAGCACCAACAGCACTTGAACTTTGCTGCCACTCAAAGAAACCGAAAAGAAAGTCAAATGCCAACTGTAAGTTGCCGTCAACACGGCCATCATATTTAGCCGTGATTTATTTAACAAAACCCAAACAGACGAAAATTAATTTCGTCAAAAAAAACAAAAAAAACTAAATCATTATTAATGAAAGTGAAAATGTATTCAGCAGGGGAAATCCATCCGTTAAATTTTATATATAAATATATGTATTTTTTGCGCTTAATAATTCGCGAAACAGCAAAGAAATAAATTTTAAAAAAATATACATTAGTAAAGCTTGCTCGACTAACAGGTGTTCTGTTATTTATTTCCATTTAAATTTTGAGTTTCTTATAACTTATTTAATGTATTTAAAATGTATATCTTAAGTTTGATCAAGATTAAAAAAATATACATATATACATATATATATTTTATTCCCTGCTTTCAGCGTCATATTCTTTCCCAACATTGTCATGCTTTTTTTTATAGGGTATGCTAATATAATTATATTTTGATAAATATCTGCGATGACAAGAGTTTTTTTTGCAGCTATGAAAAACTTGAGTGAATTATGCGGAAACCAATTTTCAATTGTTGTGTTTTTTGCTTTCAGTTAATTTAATAACTAACGTAATTAATAGCAAAGAAACTAATTCATGAAGGCAATAAAATGATTAAGAGCGTTATGACCACTTGGAAAAATTTGCTAGATATTAAAGAAAATTTAAAGTTTATAAATTATCTAAAATTTAGAAATTTACTCTCAAGTTTACTTTTGGCTGAGTGTAGCTCGGAAAATCTGTTTAGAAATCTTAAAAGATTTGAGAAAATTGCTTGTTAACATAAAAAAATTTATAAAAATTATTTATTGATAAGAACTTATTATTTATTTTAAAATGTTGATGAAAGCTAATTTAAAAATATGAAATATAAAAAAATTTATTAAAAATATAGTTGATAAGAACTTATAATTATTTAATTTAAAATGTTTGAGAGAGCTGAATTATATGAATGGTATAAAAATTGATCAAAAATATAATAGATAAGAGCTTATTATTTATTTTAAAATGTTGAAGAAAACTTATATATATATATACAAAATATAAAACAATTTGTTAAAAATATAATTGACAGGAACTTATTATTTATTTTAATATATTGAAGAAAACATATATAACAAATGTTATCAATTAAACCAAAATTTGCGCTCTTTTTAAATTTCTGTCAATCTTTGGTTGTTTTTTTGATTGATATTCTGATTGCTACAATTATATAAAGACAAGCTATAATCCAGCTGGAAGTGAACTTTGCGAGCTATTCTCAAGATTAGAGCTTCTTTAAAGTTGTGGCACAGCTGTACATACATAAATGAGAATACAACAATTCGAAGGCAAATAGAAAAACAGTTAAATATTTGTTTAGAATTAGATCGTATCGTAGCACGCTTTTCACATGAGCGTGTGAAAAGCACACAATGAAAATAGATGAAAACAAAGTTGCAATGAATCTGAATCTGCTCGCATGTGGAGCGTTCAATGCACCTTTGGCTAAAAGGTGGCCTCAGCACTTACTTATATAATATATATATATGATATATATACTATACACAGGCTTGGTTGAGGTATGCCAGGAATTAGCTTCTGATGCATGCTCCAGTTACAGCTGCAGTCAGCTTCAAGTTGTGTAACTGCAGAACCTGTCGCTTTAGCAGCTTCCCCATCTTCTCTCTCTCTCTCTTTTTCTCTCCCTCTCTCTGTTTAGGGCCGGCTGCAAGTCAATCGTTAACGGTCAGCAGCTGCCGCAGCCAAAACAGACGTGCTCCAAATGTAAACAAAGCTGCGGCACTTGCAATTGCATCTGCCGGCATCCAGCGGATGACGACGTCTGACCAAGCCAAAGCCCACTTTCCTACCCCCCCCCCCCCTTCACCCTCCCCCTCTCTCCATACAGCGCCCGCTGCCCGCTCAAAATGTTCGCGCGTGTGTTTTTGCGTGCTGTGCACATTTCCTATAAATACTCGCAGTAGCTGTAAATCAAACCAGTAGAGAACGGGTCTAACTGACTGCCCAATACTCGTTCACAATGTAATAGCATAGAGTGCAATAGAGTGCTGGTGGAGGTGGGGGTGTGAGTGGGGATGGGGGCTTGTCGCCGAGTTTACATTTACATTTTACAAAAATTTTGACATGTAAAGCTCTTGGATCCATAGTTCCCAAACTTCAAACTACCATAACTTTGTCAAAAGTGAACCGATTTTCACGTTTGAGGGCATTTTGTTCATGATTTGTCCTGCAAATTGATTCTGCATTTAAAATATTTGC